>CAUYON010087063.1:0-36612 GCA_963573935.1 Arctocebus calabarensis
GCGGGCGCCTGTGGTCCCAGCTACTTGGGAGGCGGAGGCAGGAGACTCGCTTGAGCCCAGGAATTGGAGGTTGCTGTGAGCTGAGATGCCACAGCACTCTATCCAGGGTGACAGCTTGAGGCTCTGTCTCAAAAAAAAAAAAAAAAAAGAAAGGACATAGCACTTGGGAATGACTGAGGCCAGACCCCTCTTGGCTTACTACTCACTAGGCCTGAGCACTTAGACAAGGGACCCGACCTCTCAGAGTCTCAGCTGCCTCATCTCCAAGTTGGGGACACCACCCAGAGTAATAATAATCTAACACAACCACACCAGTAAAGCATTTAGCTTATTTCCTGAAGTATGCATGATGATTAGAATATTTTAAATGGTATAAAGGAATAAGGCACAACTTGGGCAGAGAAGACTTAGCAAGTGGCATGGAGATCAAGAAATTTTTGGAAAATGTTTACTCATAGCAGGAACTCCAGAGAAATTAGTTTCCATCATTCTTCCAAGACCGAGCTCCCTGAGGGCAGGACCTAGGCTGCTAATCTTTTTTTGTGTGTGTGAGACAGAGCCTCAAGCTATTCCCCTGGATAGAGTGCTGTGGCATCACAGCTCACAGCAACCTCCAATTCCTGGACTCAAGCGAGTCTCTTGCCTCTGCCTCCCAAGTAGCTGGGACTACAGGTGCCCGCCACAACGCCCGGTCATTTTTTTTTTTTTTTGGTTGCAGTCGTCATTGTTGTTTGGCAGGCCCAGGCTGGATTTGAACCCGCCAGCTCAGGTGTACGTGGCTGGCGCCTTAGCCCGTTGAGCCACAGGCACCGAGCCTAGGCTGCTAATCTTTAAGCACCAAACCACAGGCAAACATTCTGCACTCAGTAGATGCTCAGAAGAAAGCCAGGTGCTTCATTTCAGCAGATCCCACTTTTATTTTCCTTTCATCTGTATTTCAAGTGCACTTACTACAAAATTTAAGAATTTCTATTGTTCTATAATTACTTCAGGTTTGTTGGTCCGGCCTATCTGCACAGACAGTTAGCTACCCAAAGTCAAAAATACTGTTGCTGGTGTGTTCAGTGGCTCATGCCTATAATCCCAGCACTTCAGGGGGCAGAGGACTTCAAAACCAGCCTGGAAAACCCAGCAAGACCCCACTTCTACAAAAAATAAAACGTCATTGCTTACATTCTACTCAGTCCCACGGACATAGCCCTCTGACTGAGTGGGGTTTCAAAGTCAAATAGGTGCAGATTTTTGGCTGAGACAGACTGCTCCCTATTACTAAAGGATCAACAGCTGTTCTCTTTCTAAGAAGCAGCTGCCACGCAGAGATAAGCCGCTGACCAAACATCCAGGTTCATGCCGGGCAAGGCGCATAAGTGCTGTAAATGTCCGGATGCAGTTTGGCTGTCCAGCACTAACCTGGGAAGGTCCCATGGTGAGTTAATCACTGTGAACACCAGCTGATGAGTGCTGACAGCTCTCAGATATTTCTAAGAACGGGCACAACTCAGTTACTAGCAGGTTAATCAGTCATATAGGGAAGACCAGAGAATGGGAGCAGTGGCTGCTCAGAGTGTAGGAGCACCTCAGATATCCAGGGGAAGACAGCAACATACACCTGTCTCTCTATTCTTTAATCCAATGAAGAAACATAGCTTTAGAAAGGAAGGTGCTGGGCGGCGCCTGTGGCTCTGTGAGTAGGGCACTGGCCCCATATACCGAGGGTGCCAGGTTGGAACCCGATCAAACTGCAACAAAAAATAGCCAGGCATTGTGGCAGGCACCTGTAGTCCCAGCTACTCAGGAGGCTGAGGCAAGAGAATCGCCTAAGCCCAACAGCTGGAGGTTGCTGTGAGCTGTGACACCACAGCACTCTACCGAGGGTGACAAAGTGAGACTCTGTCTCTAAAAAAAAAAGAAAGAAAGATGCTATCAGATAAAACTCCTTGCTCTACTCTTCCCCATCTTACTACCACACTTGACTACTCTGAAAAAAAAAAAATAAAGGTAGGTGTGAGGTTAGAGGATTCAGTTAGAACACGTGGTAGTGACTCCTCATTTTACTCAATGTTAAAATGTTCACATACACACACCCCTACCAACGTCCCTCACCTGGTGAACAGTCGGTTATCCTGTAGTCATCGGTCAGCAATTACCCATCCATGTCCCACAGCAGTCCATGGTAAGTGCTGGCCGCGCATGTGGGAGGCCCCTGTGGGGACAGAGAGTCACCGGCACGCGGAGAGCCCAGTGCATGCAGTGAGGCATGTGAAAGCATTTCAGGGCCAGTGGGACTGTGCTTCCCGGAGCTAATGTTAGCTGACTGGGAGGGGCAGGAGGGAGGCAGAAGGAAATCCAAGCAGAGGGAACAGCGCTGGCAAAGGCACGGAGGAGCTACAAATAAGCCTGGCACATCTGGGAAACTGCGTGTGCTCAGGACAAGGTGGGCTGCTGGAAAGACAGCTGGAAAGGCCTGAGGGGCCCATTGTGTGACCATGGAAAGCTGCATCACAGCAGTCCCGGTTTATTCCACTGGCTGGGAGAAGGAATGAGGAGTGGTAACCAGAGGTGGGACAGCCACAGGTCTGGGTTTTAGAAAGATCACTTGGTGACAGAAGGCAAAATGGAAGAAGGTGCAAATGGAGCAAAAGCATGGGGTCAGAAGCAGCAAACACACCGTGGGGTGAGGGTCACATCCACCATGTGCAAGGAGACCAGGTGGCTGGCTGGAGAAAGCGCAGAATCTGGGCAGATCGTAGGTTTCACCTTTGAACAGAACCCAGGCAGACTGGGCATCATTTACCTGGATCCAAGGTACAGGCTGAAGGTCCCAGTCTACCCCAGGCTACCTTTCCCAGACACTTCCACTCTGCCAACACTCTGTTCTTCCCAAATGGTTTAGCAGAGAGTTGGAAGTCATTGCTGTTCTAGGACCTGTCAAACCTAGGTGTCAGTACCATACCACACAAGCCCAGACTCCGAAAAGAGGAAGCACATGCCTGGCAAAGCACAGAGGCCTCCGCAACCCTTCCTGACCCAGGGTTTCCCTTCCTCCTCGTGGAGTAAGATTCCAAGCCAGAATGGCCTCCACTTAGTACCTTTTTAATCACTAACAAAACATATATAGGGTTAGGATCAATAGGCAACAGAGTTTTCTGGTTACTCTCAGGCTCTGGGCTTGGTGAGAAAGGGACAGGGAAAAGAGAGGCTGGGCTAAGGGGAGACTTGCTTATCGGCACAGGGAAAAGACTTACGTGGGCAGTTTCTTTCCAACAAAGGCTCCTACAAAGCCAACTAGCACAGCTAGCAGAATACCAGAGCAATTCAGCACTACATGGGTTCTGGTAGGTACTGCAGTAAGCAGAACATCATCCCCGATAAGTGGTCCACAGCCTAATTCCCAGAACGTGTGAAGATATGGCAAGGGGGAACTAAGTTTGCAGGTAGAGTTACGGTTGCTAATCGGCTGACCTTAAAATAGAGAAATAATCTGGATGGGCCCAATGTAATCACCAGGGTCTTTAAAAGTGGAGGAGGGAAGCAGAAGAGAGGGTCAGAAAGAGTTGTGACAACAGAAGCAAAACTAGAATGCTGTGACGCAAAAAGAGCTCAACCACTCTTTCTTTTCTTTTCCACTCTTTTCTTTTCCAGTGCTGGCTTTGAGGGTGGAGGAAAGGCCCACAAGCCAAAGAATGCTAGCAGCCTCTAGACTGGAAAAGACAAAGAAAAGGATTCTCCAACTAGAGCCCCCAGAGGAGCACAGACCTGCTGACACCTTGATTCGGCCCAGTGCGGTGTGTGTCAGACTTGTATCCGTAGATCTGTAAGATAACATATCTCTGTTAAGCCATGGAGGGGAGATTGTAGTGAGTTGTTATACCAGCAAATAGAACATTACTACAGGTAGCATGAGCAACTTTTTTTAGTTTTTCTTAAGGAACAAGGTTTCACTCTCCCAGGCTAAAGTGCAGTGATCATAGCTCACTACACACCCCAGGTTCAGTCTATCCTCCTGCCTCAGTCTCCTAAATTTCTGGGATTACAGGCCAAGAACAACTTTAAAACCATACACACACTTCTGTGCAGTGTAGGGCCTATGGAAAGAACAGGGCCTTTGGAGTTAGACAGATGCAGCTGACCTTGGGCAAGTTTTATCTTTAAAATGGGAATCAAAACACTTATGTCCTAGACTATGAAGTTTAAGGGAGGCCCTGCACTTTAGAGCACCTACCCAGTATTAGTGCACTCAGTATATGGTAGCCATTGTGCCTGTTTTTATGGTCTTTACTGGCACTTTCCTACAACTCAGTGAAGTATCATCTTCCCATTTTACAGAAGGGGAAAACCAAAGCTCAAGGATATCACATGATTTGCATAAAATTATAAACAACACCAAGGCAACTCAGGCCTGACTCCAAAGCCTTGGTTCTTTTCCCACAGATAAGGCAGATGTCAAAATCATTTTTGTTTTAATTTTTTTTTTTCTTTTGTAGAGACAGGGTCTCACTTTATTGCCCTCGGTAGAGTGCTGTGGCATCACACAGCTCACAGCAACCTCCAACTCCTGGGCTTAGGCAAGTCTCTTGCCTCAGCCTCCTGAGTAGCTGGGATTACAGGCGCCTGCAACAATGCTTGGCTATTTTTTGTTGCAGTTTGGCTGGGGCTGGGTTTGAACACTCCACCCTTGATATATGGGGCTGGCGCCCTATCCACTGAGCCACAGGTTCCACTCTCAAAATCATTTTAAAGGGATTGTTTTCCCTTTACTTTCAGAGAAACAATTTAGAATGTTAATTTTTTTTTTTTAGACAGAGCCTCACTCTGTCACCCTAGGTAGAGTGCCGGGGTGTCATCATAGCTCACAGCAACCTCAAACTCCTGGGCTCCGTGATTCCCCCTGCCTCAGCCTCCAGAGTAGCTGGGACTACAGGTGCCCACCACAATGCTAAGCTAATTGTTCTGTTTTTAGTAGAGATAGTCTTCCTCTTGCTCAGGCTGATTTTTTTTTTTGAGGCAGAGTTTCACTAGAGTGTTATAGCATCACAGCTCACAGCAACCTCAAACTCTTGGGCTCAAGCAATTCTCTTGACTCAACCTCCTGAGTAGCTGAGACTACAGGTGCCCACCACAATGCCCTGCTATTTTTATAGATGAGATCTCACTCTGGCTCAGGCAGGTCTCCTACCTGTGAGCTCAGGCAACCCACTAACCTTGGCCTCCCAGAGTGCTAGGATTACAGGCATGAGCCACCTTGCCTGACCTCAGGCTGGTTTTGAACTCCTTAGCACAAGGGATCCTCTTGCCTCAGCCTCCCAGAGAGCTGGCATTGAAGGCATGAACCATCCTTGCCTGCCTCATTGTGGTTTTGATTTGCATTTTCCTAAATGTGCTGATTAGTGATTTGCATTTCTTTGGCAAAATTTCTGGCAGATCCTTTTCCCACTTTCAAATTGGTGTGTCTTCATTAGTGAGTTAGAAGAGTTCTTTATTGCTTCAGCAGGAAGATTGCTTGAGCCCAGAAGTTTGAGGTTACAGTGAACTATGGTGATGCTCCTACCCTTGTTTCACAATACCTCCCTTGGTAAAACCCAACAATAATACCACTTCTTGGCTCGGCGCCTGTGGCTCAACGGGCTAAGGCGCCAGTCACGTACACATGAGCTGGTGTGTTCGAATCCAGCCTGGACCCGCCAAACAACAATGGTGGCTGCAACCAAAAAATGGCCGGGCGTTGTGGTGGGCGCCTGTAGTCCCAGCTACTTGGGAGGCGGAGGCAAGAGACTCGCTTGAGCCCAGGAATTGGAGGTTGCTGTGAGCTGTGATGCCACAGCACTCTATCCAGGGTAGGTGACAGCTTGAGGCTCTGTCTCAAAAAAAAAAAAAAAAAGTACACTGTTTTGTTTTGTTTGTTTTACCTTGACATTCTGCAGATTTGTATTTGTATTATTGCTGTAAAAATACAGTTTTACCTTCAATGTTGTACTTTTTTTCACATTGAATGTATAGTGGCACTCACTTACAAGAACATCAGATATTTCAGCTTTAGACAAGTGAATTTCTAATACCATTACTTTGTGAATTTGTTAAAGAAATCAAGGTGTTACTAGATTTAATTTAATTGATTTTCTAATTGTAGCAGGTGGTATCATTGATTGAAAGCTGACATCATTTAACTTTTTGCAAAGTGGTTCTTTTGTTAATAGTTCAACTATTGCATTACTTTTATATTTGCACAAGATAATCTGGGATAAAAATTGTGAGTTAACTGAGGTAATTAGTAATTTGATCTAAATTTTAAAAGTCATGCTTCTTGGCTCCGCGCCCATAGCACAGTGGTTACGGTGCCAGCTACATACAACGAGGCTGGAGGATTTGAACCCAGCCCAGGCCAGCTAAACAACAATGACAACTGCAACAAAAGATAGCCAAGTGTTGTGGTGGGAGCCTGCAGTCCCAGCTATTTGGGAGGCTGAGTCAAGACAATCACTTAAACCCAAGAGTTTGAGGTTGCTGGGAGCTGTGACACATGGCACTCTACTGAGAGTGACAAAGTGAGACTCTTGTCTCAAAAAAAAAAAAAAAGTCATGCTTCTCCTTGTAATATGAAAATATACTATCTGTAGTATAGATATAGTATTCAGCTATACCTGTTGTCTTCAAATACAATCTTAAAACAATTCAAAATAGCTTTTAAAGTAGATGCTGGTGCTTAATCCCTAGATTTGTCTTTTGTTTTCATTTAGTCAATAATATTGCTATAATCTCTTTGTTGCATGTTTATTTTTTATTTTTTGTGTTGTTGTTGCATGTTTATTATCAAATGTTTTTGAGAAATGGAAATTCCACACTCAATTTTTCATTCACAATACTTGTGCCAAAGAGTTAATTGCAAAATAAAAAGCATCGCCAAATAATAAATAGATAATTTCAGATTTGTACCAAATATGTGCATATTAAATGATAAAACTGTGGCAGGATCAAAGTATACGGGCATAGTTTGCAGATAGTACTGGTTCGGATCTGGAGCACTGTAATAAAGCAAACACCATAATAAAGTGAGTCACAGGAAGTTTTCGGTTTCCTAGCACATATTAAAGTTGTGTTTACTGCTATACTGTAGTCTGTTTTGTGTGCACTAGCATTATGTCCAAAAATGCATATACCTTAATTAAAAATATTTGGTAAAATATGCTAACAATTATCTGAGCCTTCAGAAAGTTGTGATCTTTTTGGTGTTGGAGACTTTCGCCTTGATATTATTTCTCCTGACTGATCAGGTAGTGGCTACTGTAGGCTGGCTGTGGCTGTGACGGTTTCTTTAAATAAGACAATGAAGTTTGCTGCGATCAATTAACTCTTCCTTTCACACGAGATTTCTCAGTGGCACGTGATACTGTTTGATAGCATTTTATCCATAGTAGAACTTTCAAACTTGGAATCAGTCTTTTCAAACCCTACTGCTGCTTTATCAATTAAGTTTATAGACTATTCTAAATCTTTTTTTTTTTTTTTTTTTTGTCGTTTCAACAGTGTTCACAGCATCCTCACCAGGAGTACATGCCATTTCAAGAACCTACTTTCTTTGCTCATTTGTAAGAAAGAACTTCTCATCCATTTGTTTTATCATGAGATTACAGCAATTCAGTAATTGGGCTGCACTGAGGACTCACCTTCTATGGCGGCTACATCCTTCTGAAAAGTATTTCTTAAATAATAAGCCTTGAAAATTGAAATTACTCCTGATCCAATGGGAGCTGCAGAATGGATCTTGTATTAGCAGGCATCAAAATACCTTTGGTCTGCTTTTATATCTCCATCACAGCTCTTGGTGACCAGGTACATTGTCAATGAGGAGTAATATCATATTTTGAAAGGAATCTCTTTTTTTTTCTGAGCTGTAGGTCTCAATAGTGGGCTCAAAATATTTCCTAAGCCATGCTGTAAACACATATTCTGTTATCTAGGCTTTGTTGTTCCATTTATAAAGAACAGGCAGAGTTGATTTAGCATAATTCTTAAGGGTCCTCAGATTTTTAGAATGATAAATGAGCATTGGCTTGAACTTCGAGCGACCAGCTGCATAGCCACCCCCGACCAATAGGAGAGTCAGCTTGTCTGTGGAAGCCAGGCATTAACTTCTGTCTAGCTATGAAAGTCGCGGGCGGTGTCTTCTTCACTGTTAAGGCTGTTTTGTCTCACTGAAAATCTGTCATTTACTACAGCCACCGTCATTAGTGATCTTAGCCAGGTCTTCTGGATAACTTGCTGCAGCTTCTATATCAGCACTTGCTGCTTTTTATTATGTTGTACTTTTCTGCTATAGAAATGCCTTCATTTCTTAAACCTTATACCACCCTCTGCTACCTTCCACTTTTCTTCTGCAGCTTCCTCACCTTTCTCAGCTCCTAGAATTAAAGAGAGTTAGGGCTGTGCTCTGGACTTGGCTTTGGCTTAAGGGAGCGTGTCTGGTTTGATCTTCTGTCTAGGCCACTAAAACTTTTTCCATTTAAGCTATAAGCTATTTTGCTTTCTTACCATTTCTTTTTCTTTTTCTTTTTTTTTTTATTGAATCATAGCTGTGTACGTTAGTTCAACCATGGGGTACAGTGTGGGGGCTTCACATGCAATCTGAGATATTTTATCAACCTGATTGACATACCGTTCATGAGATTTTCTCGTTTACTATATGAAAACATTTTTGGTCCTTATTTAGAAGTTTTCTCCTGACCATTCGAATATGTACCACACATGTGATCTCACTCTGTCCCATCTCCCCCGACCCTCTTTCTTACCATTTTTGTGTTCATTGGTTAAGCCCTTTTAATTTCATTTAAGAACTTTTCTTTTGCATTCGGAATTTGGCTAACACGCCTAGATTTTGGCCTGTCTTGGCTTTCGACATGCCTTTCTTACTAAACTAAATCATTTCTACCTTTTGCTATGAAGGAAGAGATGTAGAACTCTTCCTTTCACTTGAACACCTGGATGCCATTGTAGGACTATTCATTGGCCTAATTTCAATTATTAAGACAAACACATTATTATGTCTTAGGGGATAGGAGAGGCAGAGAGGTGGGGGAATGACCAGATGGTGGAGCAGTAGAACACACACAACACTTGTTAAATCTGCTGTCTTTTTTAGCCCTGTTCATGGTGCCCCAGAACATTTACAATAGTAACATCAAAGATCACTGATCACAGAGTACAGTCACAGATGAAATAATAATGAAAATGTTTGAAATATTGTGAGAATTATCAGAGTGTGACACGGTGACATCAAATGAGCACATTAGGCAAAATGGCACTAATAGGTTTGCTTGATACAGTGGTGGTCACAAACCTTCAACTTGATTATAAAATAATAGCTGTAAAGTACGATAAAGCAAAGCGCAGTTTTGAAATGAGGTATGCTAGGATGTTGTATTTGCTCTCAGTATACTGTTACCTTATGTATTTCACATATACCTAACCTATAATTTTTCCCATTTCCCATGCAGCCTTTTAATGGCAGCTTTGTCTAGTTTATCGGCTGAAACACAGACCACATCACAACTGCCTGGTGGACTCTTTAGTGGATAGGGACAGTAGAGTCCAATGCTTTTTTGATTATTCTATTCTAGAATAGAATAGGATATCTGAGTGTTTTTACTTTATCAACAAGGCCATGTATACTGTCCCGAAAAGGCAGGCATTGGTTACCCTGAATCAGGAAGGCATTGGTTACGCTGAGTCAATAGACAGACATCTTCCAGAGGAACCACTTACGAGGAACTTGTGTTTGTTGCGTCTCATCTGGCACGCCACTAGACAGTAGGTGAAGCCGGGAGTGCCAGGCAGAGCGTGCCAATACCATCTCTGCTGTCAGATGCCATTGTTAATACTTTAATGACAAGTGAACACGATGCGGGGGTGCATAGCACTCTCCTGGGTAAGGGGTTCTTTTTTTCTTTTTGCAGTTTTTTTTGGCTAGGGCTGGGTTTGGACCCACCACCTCCAGTATATGGGGTTGGCGCCGTACTCCTTTGAGCCACAGGCGCCACCCTGGTGAGGGGTTCTTTTACAACCCCTCAAGGTTCTTTTCTGTACCTCGAAAGTGAGAACAATGTAATCTAAAACTTTGTACCATCATATTAATTAGAAATTAAAAAATAAAATAAAATAGTACCAAACAAAGAAAAAATTCAGGAAAAATTTTAAACTGGATAAGAGCAATGTCAAGACAACAGTTATGAACGAGGACAGTCCTGTGCAAACACGGACTTGTAATTGTGATGCTGTTATCAGTCATATCTGGGGATAATGGTTTTGGTAGTGAGTGGTGTGCTGTTAATTTTATAAATGTTGAATTTAGTCAAGTCTTTAGTTCTTGACTATCTACTGATTTGCTATTTCATCTTTGTCATGTTTCCTATTTTATTTGTTCCTGAATTTCTCTGTCTTATAAATGAAAAGAACCTATATTTTTTAGGCCCGCTTGATAGAAAGTAGTAAGTATTACAAATTAGGCCTAGGAAGGCATTTGGACTCTTTCTGAAATAAATCTAAACTTAAAAGAATTATGACCTTATGATGTGAAAAGTTAGGGCTGCCAACCTTGTACTTTTAAGAACTATCGGTGCAAATGTTCCACTGAGCTCAAAGGCACAACTGGCTTCTTGATGGACTCTGCACCTCAGGAAAGTCAACTTGCATCTTTCTATAGCTAATCGCAAAATTCAAGTTTATGTCATGGTGCATATTTGTGGTGGACTGTATTATCTGCAGTCTGTAATTTTTGTTGGCTACAGTGGGCTGTGCCACTCTTTCCAGTCAAAGGATCTAATTCTAGGAAATCAGCTCCTTCAACATCCTATCCCCCTTTCTACTTTTGAATATCTGCCCAAGGAAGTTCATACAGGTATTTGAGAAAGATTTTTCTTCTTAACCAAACTTAGTCAGGCTCCTTTGAACCTGATTTGGCCATATTGGCATATCCTTCAAAAATAGTTTTAGCAAGATACTGTCAAATTGATTTAGCCAAGATCTCCCTATCCTCCATATCTGATTACCCTCAAAATCTAACTGGGTTCCTTATTTTCCCCCCAGAGGAATAGGTAAGGAAACTACACCTATGGTGCAAGGCATTCATATTTGTTGTGATATTAATAAAGACCACTAAAAGTTAAGATTTGAAATGGAAATTCAGAGTTACATCATCCAGAGAGACCCCCCAAGCTAAGCTATATCTAGAGGCAGGTTTTATAGGCAGAAGACTGCTACCAGGGAGATGGAAAAATGCAGCTGGATTGGGCTATTTCAGTAGTTTCTGATCCCTCTGGTTTCTGCCTTTAGCGAGAATCTTGGTTAGATCAGTTTAGTGAAGAATTTGCTTTACCCTCTTAGTAATTTTCCATCCACTGACCGCACTGTGCTTCTTGGCTATAAATGTCTACTTTTCTTTGTTGTGTTAGGAGTTGATCCCCATCTCTTTCTCCTACTGCAAAACTTCATTGCAGTAGTCCCGACCCCATCACGAAGATGGCTTGCCTTCCTTTTTTAACAAGTGTCACATATTATTTTTTTCTTTAACACCTTGCTTTCATGGTTTACTTTTCTTGAAGGTATTTTGCATTTCTAAGGCTAGCACTCTTCCATAATAATTCCAGCAATAGATTTGGATCACGCTGAAAAGGTTAACTTGACACCTAAAGGATGAAAGGTTTTGGTTAAGAAATTCTTGCGTAGCCATCTACACATGACACTCAGTCACCACCTGGTGTGTCTAAATAAGTTGTTTTTTTTTTTTAAAGATCTGGGTACTACAAACTTCAACATAACTACAAAAGTGCAAGGGAGTAGAGAGTACACTCACGATGTGAAGCTGAATCTTCAGTTTACTCTTCCCTAAGAGTTACACAGACTTGTACATTTTACACAATCTCCTGCTGTTTTAGGAGTAACGAATTATAACACTTTTTAATTTTGATTTTTTTTCTGACAGTCTTTCTAGCTTTAAGCTAGTTATACTCTTCCAGCGGCTTTCTGTGTCTCGGGGTAGATTCACATAATTCCTGACGGGTTCCAGTTATGTTAAATACACTTCAGTAGCCAGTGTTTCTTAAGTGCCTAGTAGCCCGTTTGGTTTTCTGTTGTGTCTTTTAGATGTTAGATTTCTAATTCTAGTGATTTGTGTCAATGTTCATTTTAAAAAGAGAAAACTAGGTATGTATGTATTTATGCATGGGGAAATGATTGGGAGAGATTTTTAGGTCATCTTGACATCTTGTCTGCTGCTTTATATCAGAGTGCTGTCATAGTTCATAGTTGCCATGTATTAAAAAGAAAAAATAAAACAGATTTTAATGAAATTGATGTATTCTTTAACATATTTATCATGCACCTGTTAGGTTTAAGAAGCCTAATATATGATTTAGGTCCCCAAGAGACTTTATGATACAGAGGAAGAGGTAAGGAGACCAGTGCTCTGAGGCAAGGTACTTGTATTTGTTATGTTAATAGTAAATACCACTCAGAGATAAATTTTAAATGGAAGTTCAGCGTTATGTCATCCAAAGAGATTCTACTCTCTTGAGCTCGTTCTAGGGGCAGGTTTTGTAGGCAGAAAACTACTATGAAGGAGATGGGAAAATGCAGGGAGATATGACCAGATTGGGCTGTGCAGAGAGGTGGTGCCAGGTCTGTGGCTCTTAACATCATACTACAGAAAAACACAGCACCCCTCATTTCATTTGGTCTGTTCATGCCTAATCCTAGAACTGGAAGATGTGCTTATATTTTTTCCTGATAGTTTTATTTAGTTATTTTATTTTTTTGAGGCAGAGTCCCACTCTGTCACCATGGATAGATTGCTGTGGTGTCATCAAAGCTCACAGTAAACTCAAACTCTTGGGCTTGAGCAATCCTCTTGCCTCAGCCTCCCAAGTAGCTGGGACTGGAGACATGTGCCACTATACCCGGCTGTTTTTTTCCTAATTTTAGTAGAGACAGAGTTTTGCTCTGATTCAGGCTGGTCTGGAACTCCTGAGCTCAAGCTTTAGACCTGCCTCGGCCTCCTAGAGTGCTAGGATTACAAGTGTGAGCCACCACGCCTGGCCTTTCCTGATAGTTTTGAATTTTACTTTTAAGCTCATGATCTGTTTTGAATTAACTTTTGCATACAGTCTGAGGTTTTAGGTCAAGAGTTATTCTTTGCTTATGGATATCCAGTGTCTTCAGCATTATTTGTCGAAAGGGTCTCCTGATTGGTTGTGCACTTTGGTAAAATTAGGCATATTTAAGTTTCTTTCTGTACTTTCTTTTCTGTTCCATGTCTAGGTGGCTGTCATGCTGTCTCATTTCTTGTTTCATTTGGCTATATATTATGTAAACCTTATACTTAATTCTTCTTCAAAATTATTTTGACTATTTTAGGGCATTTCTTGTCTGCTATACATGTTAGAGTAAACTTGTCTATGTCTAAGAAAACATTTCTGGATTTGTGTGTTGAACTGCAGAAGTCAATTTGGAGAATATTGAAGTCTTTTCTATGCTGAAATTCAAAATAATTGAAATAAAATTAAGAATTTACTTTCCTTGTCATTCTCAGTAACCATATTTCAAGTGCTTATTGGTCATTGGACTCCTGTACACACTGGTCCCTGTTTCTGGAATTCCTGTTTTTTAGCTCGACCTACTTATCCTCTTAGACTCAGCATAGATGGCACCTTGTCCTGGAGACCTTTTCTGCCCATACCTTGTTTCTCAGCCCAGGTGCTCCCATTGAACTTGCTGTGTTCAATTCTGTTTATGGCAATTATTATATAGTCACTCCTCTTCATACTGCATGGCAATTACCTTTTTACTTTTATGCTTTCCCACTAAATTACAAGCTGCTTTGAATCAAAAATGTGATTCTTTGTATCCTGACATTTAGTGTGTGAACAGTAAGTAATTAGTGATGCATACACACACTAGTATCATATCCAGTTATTTTTCTGGTGGCTACTTATTTTCTATAATCGTGGCCTGTAAACTTTGGGAGCCTATATGATTTATGTATATATGTTTATTATTTTATGCATTTGAATCTGTATTGTCATTAGCTTATATCTGAATAATAATCACTTGAGGGGTGTTCATTAACAACAGTGGGTATCAATTTGCATTCCAAATAGTTATATTTAAAAAAAATTTTTTAGACTCAATTATATTGCCATTGTTTTTTTAGAGTACGGTACATTTGTTAAATCTAGTGAACGAATATTGATATTGGTTTTTTATTAACTAAAGTCTACTTTTTATTTACATTTGCCTGGCTTTAACCTAATGACCTTCTGCTGTTCTGAGATCCCGTCAGGAGACCACGTTGTAATTGTCACATCTCTCAGCCTTCTGTAGACGTCAACAGTTTCTCAGACTTCCCTTTTCTTGATGATGTTGACAGTTTCGAGCAGGACTAGCTAGGTATTTGGTCACCAAGTTGGGAGATGGCTGATGATTTTTCTCATGAAAAGGTCGGGATTTGGGTTTGGGGAGGAAGAGCACAGAGGTAAAGTGCTGTTCTCAAGATGCCAAGTGTATGTTAGTGCCGTTGCTTTTGCCTTTCTGTGGCTGAGTAGTTGTACTGGTAGTTGGAAAAGTGTCCATTCTCCACTCTCAGCATCTTTTGCTTGTGCTTGCTTTATTAACATTGTCTTCAATCAGAAGATTGCTTACCAGCCTCTTAAAGCTACCTGTCCATTTTAGGGAATAGTCTAATAAACTGGATAATGCATGTATAATTGTAAATCCATTTAACTGGTATGTCAGACTGTAGCACATCTAAATTCTTTACATCTAAAGCAGCTGCCGGAGGGAGAGGAGGTTTTCTCATTGGCATTAGGGAATTCCTCCTGTTTCTTCTATTATTTATTTCTTGTATCCTACATCTATGGTTCCCCGTCCCTGGGCCACACACTCGTACTGGTCCACGGCCTGTTGGGAACCTCACAGCAGGTGAGTGATGGGTGGCCAGCAAAGCTGCATCTGTATTTACAGCTGTTCCCACTGCTTGCATCACTCCCTGAGCGCCTCCCCCAGTCAGATCAGCGGAATTAGATTCTCACAGGAGCATGGAGCCTGCTGTCAATTGTACTTGCAAGGACTGTAGGTCACATGCTCCTTATGAGAATCTAACGCCTGATGATCGGAGGTGGAACTGAGGTGATGACACCAGTGCTGGGGAGTGGCTGCAAATTCAGATTATCACAGCAGAGAGGTTTGACTGCACAGAGACCATAATTAATCAGTTGCTTGCAGACTCAAATCAAAACCCATCAGTGAGTGGCAAGTGACATTTAAGCTGCATCTGGTGGCAGGCTTTATCGTGGCATGTGAATTGATGTCCTTCAGTTGTGCAGCTGCATCTGGTGGCAGGCTATAAGTCAGAGCCTAACACTAAGTTTAGTCTGTGCATGGCCTACCCATTATTTTATTTACCACTTTCATCTGAGTCCCTTAACTACACTGCACTTGTCTCAGTCACAGTTTTAGTAAGCTACCTCCAGCAAAAATAAGTAAAAAACAAACATGCTGGGGAGCTTCCTTGGAAAGGGGAAAGACCCAATGATGGGACCGCCGAAGACTCCAGAACTGCCAACAAAATGACAGCTGTATATAAAAGAAAATGCCAAGAGTCCTACTTAAATTATATGTTTTTTTGTTTGTTTGTTTGTTTTTTGAGACAGAACCTCAAGCTGTCACCCTGGTTACAGTGCTGTGGCATCACAGCTCACAGCAACCTCCAATTCCTAGGCTCAAGCGAGTCTCTTGCCTCCGCCTCCCAAGTAGCTGGGACTACAGGCGCTCGCCACAACACCTGGCCATTTTTGGTTGCAGCCGTCGTTGTTGTTTGGTGGGCCCAAGCTGGATTTGAACCTGCCAGCTCAGGTATACGTGGCTGGCGCCTTAGCCCATTGAGCCACAGGCGCCGAGCCTAAATTATATGTTTTTGGCAACAGGTGATTCACATTCTCCAAGCATACTTTGTATGGTATGTGTCAACCATCTATCTAATGAAGCCAGGAAATCTTCAGAACTGCTTTGCCACATGGAGACCATGCATTAGAAGGCAAGGCCTTGGAGTTTTTCAAGAACAAAATCGTGAACACAAAGAACAGAAGCAATTATTGAAGCCACCCCTCCATCAAATGTGTCTGCACTGAGAGCATGACTCTTAGTGGCTGGCCTCATTGTAAAGCTGAGGAGCCCTTTATTAGTGAGAATTTTTTTTTTCTTAAAGTTTTCTCAAATACCCCACCTTTATTCACGAAAAAACTCAAATTAAACAATAATTACAAGAAGTGTAACAGCACCTGCAGTGATTTAGAGTTCTAAAAATGGCAGTGAGAATAAAGCAAAAGCTCTAAAATTTTCTATATGTTTAGCATTTTCTTCTTCTTTTTTGTATTGGTAAAGAGTTGATCCTGCCTGCTGCTAAGGACATTTGCCCTTGAGTTATTGTTCCTTTGTGCATGGTGTCCTTGTTATGACAGTTCCTTTCTATCTCCTGGTAAACAAGATGGGATATCTACTGGTTTCTATCTTGCAGTTAGTTAGAACCCTGGAAATCCTTAGAGAAACACAGCCCTGGGTAGATTACCTTTGGGCAGTAGCTTAATTGAGAGGGTACGTCTAGCAGGCCGATATTTACATTGTCTAGGAATATAGAATTCGAATGCTTTTATGCTTTGGCCTTTTATATTGTTGTTTTAAATCTCCATTTCCTCTCATCTTGTAAACATCTTAGTTTTCTCAGATTTATGAGTAACTCTTTGAAATGGGAAGATAAATAATCTGTATCATTAGAAAAAAATAATTAAAAAATAATATAGACAGGGATCACTTTAAGAAACTCAGTGTACAAAATATGGACTTAAACTTTGATTAATTAGGACTAATTATTTCCAAAGAGATTTTTGATTTTAACAAAGTTTTATGGAATAAACCATTTCATTCTGTAGTTCATTTAAAATATGTAAGCTTGTAACAATTTGAATCATGTGACTTCTTCAAAATCGTTTTAAGTGAGGCACGAATCTTTAGGCATTATTGACAGATTCTTTTATGTTAATTGATTTTAGTTAATAGTCTCTCTTTAAAGTAATGCTTGAACAGTCTGTGCTTCCATGAATTATACTTCAGACATGTAATGTTTAATTATGCAGTTTTTGTTGTTGTTGTTTATGGAAGTTGAGTAGGTATCTACAGCCTTTAAGGAGAACATGTAACAGAGGTCTTTTAGATATAATATATTCTTTTAGTGTTCCGAAAATTGTGTGTTAAATAATACTAAATGCTAAGTCTCTAAGTAAGAGTGGTAGTTTGTGAAATGTAGTAACTGCCATTTTAATGCTACTGTGAGGTAAAGAGGTATACAGTGTGATATTTTTAGCATGGCATATGACAACATGCTCAAGGAAGTTAATATTTTATGTCTTTTTGAGATGTTTTGCGATGCTATTGCCAGAATTCATGTTTTTTATAGTACATTTTAGAGCATTTTGTGAAGCTCTTGTTTAAAAATATATATTCAACATGAATGAAGGTTTATGGCTTTAGTCATTGCAATTAAACAGTAAATAATTATATGTTTTCTCAGTTGTTATTTCACTTTCTCATTGTTTCAAATGATTTTATTATTTACAGTTCATCTCTTATCATGTATTCCTCATCTGAGACATTTTCATTCAGAAGAATAATTACATGAATTTTAATGTAATTTGAATAGATTTGTATTGATTATGTTTATTCATTTTTAGCTTGAAGCTTGTCCATAGTTATTGTTTTCACATTTATTGCCCCCAAATGTTATTGCTAAAACTCTTTGATTCAGGTGAATGAAAATCATCTTGTAAAATATGAGGAGGCTTCAAAAAGTTTATGGAAAAATGAAATTAAAAGAGAAAAGCAAAAAATGCAAACTTTATTTCTCAACATAATCCTGTCAAGTTCAAGACAATTTTTCGAGAGATGATACCAGATTTAGTCTATAAGGTTGAACAGTTAAGTTTGCAAACTTATCCTAGAAAAAGTGCTTTGAAGGGTGGACTAGGCAGTGACATTGGTTCATAGCTTCTGAAGGGGATACTTTGAAGGTCACCATAGTGATATTCATCAGTGAGGTATGTAGCACTTTTTCAAGGATGAGTTCACCAACTTAATTGTCCTGCCTGTATCTCTAAAGAATGGAGAGAATTTAACCATGTCATTGAAGTCTTTTTGACATTAACTGAAGAATGGATACCATTGAAAGATTTTTAAGATTGGCAAACAAAAAGAGATCAGAATGAGCCAATTCAGGACTTAACATGGACTAATGATTTCCCATTGAAACTCTTGCAAAACTGCCCTTGTTTGATGAGAGGATTGAGTAAGAACATTAGTCATGGTGGAGAAAGACTCTGGTGAAGCTTTCTTAGGCTTATTTTTTACTAAAGTGTTGGCTAACTTTCTCAAAACACTCTCATAAGGAGCAGATATTATTGTTCATAAGCTCTCCAGAAAGTGAAGAAACATGGTTTGAGCATCTAAAAAGTCGCTGCCGTGACCTTGGCTGTTGTCTGGTCACTTTTGCTTTGACTGGACCACTTATATAACCTCTTAGTAGCCATTGCTTTGATTGTGCTTTGTCTTCAAGATCATATTGGTAAAGCTATTATTTAATTTGCTGTTATAGTTCTTTGAAGAAGTGCTTCAGGATTTGATCCCACTTATTTAAAATTTCCACTGAAAGCTTTACTTTTGTGTACAGCTGATCCGAGTGCGGCACTTTTGGTACCCATTGAGTGGAAAGTTTGCTCAACTTAAATTTTTCAGTTAACTTGTGTAAGCCAAACCAGTTGAGATGTCTGTGGTGTTGGCTGTGGTTTCTGCTGTTAATCATTGGTTTCTTTTCAATTAGAGTACAAACAAACTTGGTATATTCCTTCCAAGTTGATGTGAATGGTCACTGCCGTGGGCTTCATCTTTTACATCATCTGTCCCATCTTAAAATGAATTACTCATTTGTAAACTGCTCATTTCTTTGAGGCATTGTGTCCCATAAACATGTCAAGCATCAAGGATTTCACCACACTTTCACTCACCATAAATTTGATGTTCTTGCTTTACTTTTAGCAGAATTTATGTTGTCTAATAGGGGCTCTTTTCAAACTGAGGTCTTATCCTTAGGGCCTAAAATTAGATCCCATTTAGACACATTATAACAAGTTGGTGTGAGTTTAATTTTGGTGCAAAAATATTACAGTCCATATATGGTTTTTTTGAATCTACATTTTCCATGAAATATTTGAAGACCTTTTGTAGATACATTCTAGCAGACTTAAATTGGCATATATGTAATTCCATTTCCTAGTAATTTGTATCATAAAATTTAAGACTTGTTTGGATGTGGAAAGCATGTATTGTTCAAAATAAGTTCTTGAATAGTGTACACACATGTAAACAGTGTTTTTTTTTAATTTTTTTAAAAAATGTTTTTGTCAATTGCTCAATAATGTAAAGAAAATATACTTGCTGAAACCCAAATTGAGCAGAATATAGCATAAGGATATCACTCATTCTTTACAAAAAATATAGTTTCTTCATTATTTTCCAGCAAAATAGCATACATTTCTCCTAGATTCCTTAGAAATCTTATTCACCAGCTTTTCCTCCCCAATATTTTGGTTAATCTGTTGTTTGTGCCCATTCTTTTCCCTGGCCCCAGGCAGCAGTAAAGGTGAATGCATTTGTCTTACTGCATGTTTTTAAGGAATGTTTCCCAGACAGCCCTCTCAGCACTGGGAGAGTCGAGTCAGGCAGGATAGAGGCAGTCCCCCAGAACAGGTTCTCCAGGGAGTCACCAAACAGGCCACAGAAAACAGCCCCAATTCTTTTGAGAATGACGTCCATTGTGTTCCCTCTGGTACTGGGAATTTGGGCAGCTGCCTTCAAGGCTACTACTCGATATGGGGGACACGGATAGGGATAAGAGTGAGTAATAACACAAAGCTCTCTTATTGAGAGTTCACTCTTTTTTCTGGACTCAATGTTTACCTGATTAATGCAGGTTTTACATTAGTTCCTAGAGTTCTGAGAAAGTTGATTCTGACAGTTTTTGCCAGTTTATTTGTTGCTTTGTGGAGGGATAGATGTTTGGAATTCTCTTCTTTGCCATTTTTGCTGACCTTGAGTTCTATCTTTTTTTTTGAGAATGTCTTTATCCTGATGGCATTGGGAAGGGGAAAATGATAATGACAGGGATTTTTTAAGAATAAACTAATGGGGCGGTGCCTGTGGCTCAGCGAGTAGGGCGCCGGCCGCATGTACCGAAGGTGGCGGGTTCAAGCCCGGCCTCGGCCGAACTGCAAAACAGAAAAACAGCCAGGCGCTGTGGCGGGCGCCTGTAGTCCCAGCTACTGGGGAGGCTGAGGCAAGAGAATCGCTTAAGCCCAAGAGCTGGAGGTTGCTGCGAGCAGTGTGACGCCATGGCACTCTACCCAGGGCGATAAAGTGAGACTCTGTCTCCACACACACAAAAAATAATAATAAAAAATTTAAAAAAGAATAAACTAATGGCCAAGTATCCAAATAGGAGTGCATCATAGGTGATTGTAAATATTGGATTGTAGTAACGGGCAGCAGTGTCTGAGTTTAAGGTTAGCTTTGGTTTTGGTAATGCTGAAGCTCTGGCACTTGAAGTGAATTTGTGGAGGAATACCAAAAACCTGTGAGGCACAGCTTTTGGAGAACAATTGCAGTCAGTGTGTATCCAGAAACCTATGAAATGGGTGCAATAGGACTTTTCTTTTTCTTTCTTTTTTAAGCAGGATAACGGTTTTTGGAATTTAATGTATATTAGCACATTAATTTCCACTCATTCCAGTTACTCTCTCTGTCCCTCTCTCTCAGCTGCTCTGGGTAGAGTCCAGCGGCATCATCACATCTCACTGCAACCTCTAACTCCTGGTTTTAAGTGGTCGTCTTCCCTCAGCCTCCTGAGTAGCTGGGACTGTAGGCGTGCACCACCATATCTGGCTGGCTGGCTATTTTTTCTACTTTTAGTAGAGATGGGGTCTTACTCTTACTCAGGATGGTCTTGAACTCCTGAGCTTGAGCAGTCCTCTCAACTTGGCCTCCCAGGGTGCTAGGATCACAGACGTGAGCCACCACTTCCAGCCCAGTTTGTCATCTCTTTAAAAAAAAAAAAAGCCGTGATGGACAGTAGGTTAGGTGTATTAAATGTGTTTTTGATTTACTGGTATTTTTCAGTTTAGGATGGGTTTATGAAGCTATAACCCCTTCCTAAGCTGAGGAGCATCTGTATGGTCTGTGGAACCCTACTTCACAATTAGCTACTGATGGTCTGGGTTAGAGGAGAAAGGATTACAACAGCAATGGTTCTCCACTTAGTTTTTATCAGAGAATGATTTATTTGTAAAAAAAAAAAAAAACACCGAGTTTTTTATTTTCTGTTACTTTTTTTTTTTGGCCAGTGCCTACACTTCCCCAAAATTAGGAATCTTATTTTCTAGTCCCCATAATATCAGAATTTTTTAACCTTTGCTGAATTAAGTTGAACAACAAATACTTAACAAATACATACTCTCTTTTATTTAACCTGTTCTCTAAGTGTTCAAACTGATTTTATCCTGTTTTCTGTTTCTTCTCATTCTTTCCCTTTCAGCCTTTATTTCTCCCGTATTTAACACTGCATCAACACGCCTTAGACATTCTATGAAAAACCCATATGTTGAAATTTATAAAAAATTCCAATGTATCTTGTCAATTTCTGGGGTTAAACACCAGAGGCCTTAATTATTTGGAAGTAATAGCAATCTCACTAAATTTTAAAAATGTATTTTAAAAACATAGACTGAATCATTGCCTTTGAGAATTTCAAAATAATTTTTCTCTAGTGACTTAGAAGTTATTCTTTTAAAAAAATCCATAATTGGACTGGAAAAGGAAGGATGTAATCATGGAAGTTTTAATTGCTCCCAAAGTGTATTTTACCAAAGTGATAATGTTTTTTTAAATTGGAAAAGGAGGACAGTGTATTTTAGACTATATTACCAAAAGTAGAAACACCAAAAGCATTTTCCCCACCATATTTGTGTAGATAATGTTAGCAATTTGTATGTTACTAATGAAATATAAGGAAATTCTATTTAGAGTTGAATATTTAATTTTGTGAATATGTATTCTTTAAAGTACAGTATTCTTGTTCTGTTATTGCCTGAGTGTTAGTATAAGAACTTATATTAAATATTATCTGTATGCACAGGAAATTATACACAAGTCTTGGAGCCCAGGGCTTATTAACACAATGAGATGGGGCAACTTGTGAAACCTTGTGGAGTGAAGCACCTCTGATTCTCTTCATTTTCTTATTGTCTTAACATGATGTTAGAAAACTAGGAAATGATAAAGGTGAAGATTACAGAATCCTGATAAGATTCTCCTTTGCCCAGTAGGGAGCATGAGAGACAGATCCAGCCCCCATTGTCATCCCCTTATTCTTAAAACCTATAGTGATTAAGACTTTTAGTAGCTACCACGGTTCTAACCTTATGTTTTTTAAAACTGCAGTCTGTTTCAGTGTAATAAAAGTCATATATGAAAAGGCCATAGGAATCATTATACTCAATGGTGGAAAAGTGAAAGGTTTCCCTTTAAGATCAGGAATAGGATAAGAATGGTGTCTCACTACATCTTTGCAATATGAGAGTGGAAGGCCTAGCTAGAACAATGAGTTAAGAAAAAGAAAGAAAAAGCATTCATATTAGAAAAGAGGAAATAAAGTTATCTTTGCAGAAGATATGATCTAATATGTGGAAAACACTAGAGACTCCACCAAAAAACTGTTAGCACTAATAAATGAATTCAGTAAAGTTGTAAGATCAGTTCAGTTTCTGTATACTAATAACAAACTTATCTGAAGAGGAAATTAAGAAAAAAATATCATTTACAATAGCATCAAAAGAATAAAACATGTAGGAATAATCTTACTAAGGAGGTGAAACACATATTGCCAAGAAAACTTTGCTGAAAGAAAGAAAGACAGATAAATGGAAAAAGATCCTGGGTTCATGAAATAAAAGAGCCAATATTGTCAAAATGTCCATAACACCCAAAGCTATATACAGCTCAATGAAATCCCTATCAGAATTCCAGAGTCTCCTTTTTTTTTTTAAACAGAAAAAACAATCCTAAAATTCATATGGAACCATATAGGGCCCCGAATAGGGCCCCAATGCAATCTTTAGAAAGAACGAAGTTGGAGGTATCATTCATCCTGATTTCAAAATGAAACAAAGCTACAGTAATTAAAACAATATGGTACCATCATAAAGACAAACCAGTGGAACCAAATATGATAGTCCAGAAATTAACCTGTGCACATGTGGCTAATGGAACTTTGACAGAGTGCCAATAATGCACGTGATGGGAAAGGCTAATCTGTCCAACAGATGGTGTTGGGAAAGATGTATATCCACATGCAAAAGAATTAATTTGGATGTTTATCTTAAACCATGCAAAAAAAAAAAAATCAACTCAAAGTGAAATAAAGACTTAAATGTAAGACCTGGCACTGTGAAACTGCTAGAAGAAAACAGAGGAAAAGCTTCATGACATTGATGTTGGCAGTGATTTTTTTGGATTAGATACCAAAGGTACAGGCAGCAAAAACAAAAATATAGAAGTGGGACTGCATTAAACTCAAATCTACACAGCAAAGAAAACAGTCAACTGAGTGAAGAGACAATCTATAGAATGGGAGAAAATATGTGCAAACCATATATCTGATAAGTGATTCATAACTAAAATATATATGTGGAACTCCTAAAACTGAATAGCAAAAAACCAATAACTTGATTAAAAATGGGCAAATGACTTGAATAGACATTTCTTCAGAAAAGACATACAAGTAGCAAATTGTTATATGAAAAGATACTCAACATCAGTGACCATCAGGGAAGTGCAAATTAAGCCACTATGAGATACCATCTCACACCTCTTAGGATGGCCATTGTTAGAAAACAAAAGATAGCAAGTGTCGGTAAAGATGTGAAGTAATTGGAACCCTGTACACTGTGTGGGAAATATAAAATGGTGCAGCTGCTATTGAAAAAGTATGGTAATTCTTCAGAAAATTGAAAATTGCCACGTGACCCAATATTCTGACGTCTGAGAATTTATTCAATAGAATTGAATCAGAATCTCGAAGAAATATTACATACCTGTGTTCACTGCATCACATTCAAAATAGCCAAGATGTGAAAACAACTGAAATGTCCATTGCCAGGTGAATGAATGGCTAAAGGAAATATGGTATACACAATGTAATAATACAATTGAACTCCTTTAAAAAGAAGGAAATTCTGTTTTATATGACAGCATGGATGAACCTGGAGGACATTATGCTAAATAAAATCAGCCAGTCACAGAATAACAAATGCATCTGATTTCATTTATATGCAACTTATAGAAGCAAAAAGCAGGATGGTAGTTGCCAGAAGCTGAGGTGGAAGAGGAATGGAGAGTTGCTGTTCAAAGGGTATAAAGTTGCATAGCCTGGTGCCCATGGTAAACAGTATAACTGCATACTTCTTCTTCTTCTTCTTCTTTTTTTTTAAAGGAGCTCATGTGTTCTTACCACACACAACAAAGAACAATAATACAAAATCCGTGTAGCCTAGCTGGTCAGATTGCCTTTGGAAATAGATCCTTAAAGTCCAGTTGTGCCGAGCGTATGTCAGATTTAGCCAGGTATGAGCTGTGTGTCTCTTATTATGAAATTGAGAATAGTTTGTTATGGAAATTAATAATATTTAGATCTTATTCTGGGGATCTTATAATTAATTGTATTTAAGAGCCTTTTAAAGCCTAATTCTTTTTGAGAAACTATTATGTTTAAAGAGAATATATGAGAGTATAAGAGCTGTGTATGAAATGGTAAATTTTTTTTATAAAAGATTATCATTTTGCCTAGACTGGTTCTTCTTCAGTTTGGTTTAACATTAATGAGACAAAACTGGTAAGCCAGGGTTTTAGGAGTAAGCTTGAGATCTTTACATAAACAGATACATTATAAATGATTAGAAATTATGTTTTTGTTTGAGTCATTTTACAGATTAGCCATCATGAGGATCTATCAGATTTTTCTTTACTTGGTTTAAACCCTAGAATATTTACTTGAAATGGTGTAATTTTTTACTGTAATTTAATATGTACCTCTTCATTTCTAGTAAATTCCATTCATGTTTATATTCTTGAATATCCCAGAAAATTTACCGTGCTGAATATATCCCAAAAGTCATAAATTGTAGAACATTTTTAAGTTGACAATAAATTATAGCTCTATTATTTTTATTCTCAGATCATATTGCATACATTGAATTTCCATTTTAATATAATGAATATTCATTAAGGAAAGCAATCTTCCTCCAAGCCCTTTATGCCAATCAAATATATTATTTTAAAAGTTTTTGAAATTTAAGATATACCAAAATTGAATAAAATTACAAAAACTCTTACTAAGTAATACTCTAGTCTTTATAGGCATTTTAATTTTATGCTGGTAGTTTTTTTAGAAACTGAAACTACGTGCATATTATGATTACCTCTGTTGAAATTTACTTTGGCACTTAGCAAAGTTCCACTAAACTGCATTACTTTCTTCTCCAGTAGACACTCATTTGATTGCCAGTAATGTTCCAGGGCTCAGGTTAGAATCTGGAATAGGAATTGATTTTCCCAAGTATTTACTGATGTGAAGTATTTAACACCCATTATGATGAGACATTTAAGAATATTAGGATTTTGAAGCTGTCTTGTTGGGCTAGTATAAAGCTGTCCAAAATTTGATTTAAGAATAATTCCTAAAAACTTTGTTTAGTTTGTTAATATTTTTGGATACATGCCACAGAATACCTTCTCCGGTTTTATTGATGATAGGAATGAAGAGAGCATGAGTCAAAGTGGTCAATGGTAAGTACTTTCAGCCTTTTAGTGTTAATATTGGTTATCTTTGTTTTAATTCACAGGTAAGAAAAGAAATACTTTTATTTGGTGAAAGGGTCTCCCGGGCATCCCTTTGATGCTGTTTCTTTTCATTAACCTCTTAAAACATTCCAGACTGTTATTAAATACCTAGAAATTCATGGGCACTAAAGTGCAGAACGGTGTTTATGATAATTGGCCCCCTTTGCCAACTATTTGTGGTATTTAGTATTTGTGCTACATAGAACCAATCTTTGGCAAGGGCTGTGCTCTTTATAAACATGTTTGTATGGCAGTTGATGGATGCAGCCTTTGTGGAGGAAGGAGTCAGGAAAAAGAGAATGTAAATCATTACAGCAGTAGTTCTTAACTTTAGGGTACATCAGAATAATCTGGAGGGCTTCTTGGAACACACATTTCCTGGCCCAACTCCCAGTTTCTGATTCTGTTGACCTGGAATGAGGCCTGAGAATGTGCATTTCTAGTAAGTTCCCAGGCAATGCTATGAATGCCATGCTTACTCTTCTCTGTTTTAGGCATTTATGATAGAGATAAGATTGAACCAAGAAAAACAGAAAAAAAGACTGCACTTTAGGGGATGAAAGCAGGTTGGAAATCTAAGAAACAATTGGGGAATATGAATATGGGAAAATGGGATCTAGGTCAGAAGCTCCCACGCTACCTGTCAGAAAGATAAAATCATCAAACATTTTTTCAAAGTTTTATGGTTACATAGTTTCACAAGTTAAGTGGTACCAAAGCATTTATGATAAAAAAAAAAAAATATCATTGCCTTAGCTTTCCACATTCCCACACATTTGCCTTGTAGAGCAGTCATTTTTTTCCTTTCTTTCTTTTTTTTTTTTTTGCAGTTTTTGGCCAGGGCTGAATTTAAACCTGCCACCTCTGGTGTATGGGGCCAGCGCCCTACTCCTTTGAGCCACAGGTGCCACTCTTAGAGCAGTCATTTTTAAATAAACCTATGGCACATGATCAGATATTCAGGTAATAGATCAGATACATACAATACATTTGGGCATGATGGGATGAATTAGCTGCTTGTGATTGGCTGAAAACCAGCTACTTGGTGTAACACGTATACTTCTAAGTTAGGTTTTCGTTTGTTTATATATAAAGTTTGGTTGTTGGTTTTAGATAGGAGCTTGAAATACAAAGACAGCCTCAGGCTAATGGTATGGCCTCTTATTTAACAAGATGTATAGTGGCAAGGTAGTTACTATTTCCAAACTAAACTAAAGATGTGTCGACATATGATTCTAAATTTTCTATATCTATGCCATTTATCCCACTGGTCATCTTTATGAATTATTTTACAAGTAAATTGTGAATTCCTCGTAACAAATAACTAGGGGTGAAGATTGGTAGTGAAACTAGTCTACCCATGTGGGGATGGAGAAGGACATAATTTGTCCTAATTTGCTAAATACTGAAGCAATGTATTATATAAACCAAATTACACAGTCAACTGAAACTGCAGGAAAATGGCAAAGTAAATATATTAGAGAACATAGTTTTGAAATGATTTGTCATGACTAAGGAAACTAATGGAAACAATTGCTTGAGAGTTCTTTGATCATAACTCACTTTTAAAAGATTAAAATGTAGCTATCTAGAAAGCAACAAGACAATGTTTCCATGAGAATTATTCTTTGAAAATAATTGTTTTTGTTAAGCAGACTTTAGATACATATATAAAATAGCTGTATCTTATCCTTTCAGTTAAAAAAAAAAAAAAAGGCTAAAGGAATTTGATGTGATTTACAATAGAGACAATTTTAGTGATGCAGTTCTTACCTGTATGCAGGGGAAAGAATAGAGGAAGACATGAATATTTCTAAAACTCTTTTTAGCTTGAATTTTTGGAAGGCCAGGCTGCTTATGGGTTTATACTGGCAAAATCAATTTCTTCACTTCAAATTAGAATAAGAAAGAAATTTTGCTATGTTCGTTTTGCTGTTTGTTACTCATTTTCATTTTGGTTGCCAATTAGCATTCTATTTATATGTTTAAGGTATTTTCTTTCTTAGAAAATTAACATTTCACTTTCAAATATGATATAAGAGAGCCTTGCTTCCTTTTTTATGTTAATGTTTTTCTGATTAAAAAAGTAAAATGACTAGGTGAGATTTTGTAAACTAGTATAAAGGAGAAATAAAAATCACCTCTAAATAATCACATTTGTACTATTTCTTACTCAATATCCTCATTTTATTGGGGTAAATCAGAGTATGAATTCTGATATTTAAGTTTCCAAGCTCATCCATTCAAATTTGTAAAATTCTGTGTGTTTTTGTGAAATTGAAGACATTCATATATAGACTACAGTGCTAAATAAATGGGCAGTTTCCTTCGTAAAACAAAATTTATCAGGTGAGCTGAGAACATGGATTTTGGCTGGCCAGCAAGTTTTTCTCCCTGTTTCTCCTTCATAAATGTATCTTAATGCTTAGTGTTGCTAGATGCTGAACGCATTTGAGTGTCCAGGCGTGATTCTTTGCCTTCAGGACTTTGCCTTCAAGTTCTAATATAAATAATATCAACAGTAAAAAGTGTGCTATAAAAAAACAAGGGTACAGAGTGACAGGCGAGCATGGGGGCAAACCTGGGGCCAGAGGTACAGGAATGATGGAGAAAGAGACGTTTGAGCTGAATCTTAAAGTGCTATTCTATGAAATAAATAAGGATATTCCAAATAGAGGGAATATATGTCTGCTGGTGAATGGATAAGAATGGGTTATTTGGGAACTACAGATAGTTTGTAATGCGGCTGGCGAAATAAGGAGCCAGATGATGAAGGAGCTTATAGAATGGTAGAAATAATAGTCTCCATTCTTAAAATTTGAAGAATCACATGGATGTCTAAAAGTTATGTGTTTATTAGCCTGTCAGAACAACGTTTAAGAGATTTTATGACTCAGCTTTCATAATGATGTGCCTTTTTCTACTGCAGTACCTTTCTTAGGGGATCGAAATAATTATTTGACTGATCTAGGTACTCTCTCACTTGACAATGCTTGATAACTATGATATTTTGTAACATTCAGTGATTGTTTTTTTTCCTACCAAAGCAGTTAAAGAGGAATGTGTGCCTGGATTTGCACTTGGCTTTGTGTTTTCCTCATTTTATCATGTTACTCTGTTAACACATTTTTGTTTCCTCTTCTTCCTGCTATTTTACTTTTTTAAACATGTTATAACACGTTAGTACAAGTTTATTTGGTGCAAAAAATTTGAAATCTATGCATAAATTTTTCATGATCTGTATTTTCCATGAAGTTTGAAGACTATATCATATTTTCAAAGTATGTCTGTAGAGTAAAAAGAAGTAAAAAGCCTAATCATAAAAATATATCTGTTAAAAGAAGAAAAATCAAATTATGATGTTGAACTCTGTATATTTTCATTCTCAGAAAGCCTACTTTTTTTTCTATTTTTTTGTTATTTATCAAATTCAATAGTTGTTTTTGATGGTTGAATCTTTTAATGGTAAAATATTTGAAGGAAGAGAATTTTTTCTAAAGCTTTTTGGATTTTGTTATAATTACATGTCAGCCATATAAACAGTATCCTATTTCTTATGAATTTCTGCATTAGCAGTGTTTATGCTATCACTGTATTCTTAGTCATCCTTAGGTATTACAGGTTTATTCTCTTGCTCATTTCCTAGACCCCATCCTCACTCTCCCAAAGTGAGGGCATAGGCAATGAGTAGATAAAGAGGAGTTAGCTAGTTCTTTTTTTTTTTTTTTTAATTTAATAGCTATATTATCCTATTGTGAAATATAATGAACTGCACATACTAAGATGTGCGTAAGTCGATTTTGACATGTGTACGGTTCATGAGAGTGTCATCACAATCAAGGTAATTAAAAGAAAAGTTTTCTGGTGTTTCTTTGTATTCTGTTCCCTTTGTTGCACTCTCCCTTCTCCCCGCGCCCAGCCCAATGCACATACACACACAAACACACACAAACACATTTGGTCACTATAATAATGGCGTGCAATAAGTACTTGTTTTTTCCTGACTTCTTTCACTCAGTTTAGCTATTTTTGAGGTTCACCAATGTTGTAGCTAAGGGAGAGCTGAGTAGTATTCCCTTGTATGCCAGGACCATAACTCGTTATCATTCACTCCTTATTGGACATTTTGGGTTGTTCCTGGTTTTGGTGATTACAAATAAAGCTGCTGTGAATATCCATGTGCTGATCTTTGTATGAACGTAAACTTTTATTTTTCTAGGTTAAATATCTAGGATTGAAATAGCTGGTTACATTTTAAGACCCGTTTTCCAAAGTTCGAGCCGCATTACATTGCTGCTAGCAGTGTTGGAGCGTTCTGGTTGCTCTATGTGCTAACCTTGGTGGTACCCGTTTCTTTAAATTTTTTCTATTTTAATGACTGTGCAGTTGTATCTCACTGTGGTTTTAATTCTCATTCCCTGATGACTAATGGTAAGCATTTTCACTATATTTTTAGTGGAAGTATTTGTTCGTATCTTTTACCTGTTTCCCTCTTTTTTATTGAGTTTCTTACCCTTTTGTTATTGAGTTATAAGGATTCTTGGCTCGGCTCCCATAGCACAGTGCTTATGGTGTATGCCAGCCACATACAGTTCAAACTCAACCTGGGCCAGCTGAACAACAAAAAACCAGCCAGGTGTCAGCGACGTCTGTAGCACAGTGAGTAGAACACTGGCCACATACACCAAGGCCAGAGGGTTCGAACCTGGTCGGGGCCAGCTAAAACAACAATGACAACTGCAACAACAACAACAAAATAGCAGATGTTGTGGCAGGCACCTGTAGTCCCAGGTACGTGGGAGACTGAAGCAAGAGAATTGCTTAAGGTTGCTGTGAACATGATGTGACAGCACTCTACAGAGGGTGACATAGTGAGACTCTGTCTCAAAAAAAAAAAAAAAAGAATTCTTAATATACTTAATATATCTATATCCTAGATACAGGTTCTTTGTCAAATACATGCTTTACAAATATATATAAATGTATGGTTATGCCTTTTCATTCTCATGTTTTAAAAAAACAAAACACTTGAACTTTTGCTTGAATCCAATTTATTTTTTTCACATACATGTGATTTTAGTGTTGTATCTAAGAAATTTTTACTAATCCAAGGTCATAAAAACATTACCTTACAATTTCTTCTAAAAGTCTTACAGTTTTATGTTTATTAACTATTTTGAATGATGTGAGGTATTGATTTCACTTTTCTGCATATAGATGGATATTCAGTTCTACCATCTTTTCTTGGAAACGATTCTTTTTCCATTGAGTTGCCTTTATTTCTGTGTTCTGTATTTTGTTCTATTATTCTGTATGTTCCTTTTTCACTACCACACTGACTTATTTATTGTAACCTTATAGTAAGTGTTGAAATAAGATCGTGTGAATCTTCCAACTTTGTTCTTTCTTAAAATGATTTTGACTATTCTAGTTCTTTTGATTTTCTGTATATATTTTAGAACCAGCTTGTATAGTTCTATAAAATCCCTGCTAAGATATTAATTGGGACTACATCGACATCTTTGAATTAGTTTGGGGAGAATTGGCATCTTAAAAATAGTGAATCTTCCCGTCTAAGAACATGGAATATTTCTCTTTATACTTAAATCATCTTTGATTTCTTTCATCAGTGTTTTGTACTTTCCAGGATGCATTACTTATACAAATTATGTTATATTTATACCTAAGTATTTCTATGTTTGAGGCTATTGTAAAAGGTAGTGTTTTTAATATTTCGGTTTCCATTTTAAAATTTTTAGTATATGGCAATTGTTGAAGGACATTCTGATTTTTCTCCTCACTATGATTGTATTTTCCTGCTTCTTTGCATGCTTTTGCTTGGATGTCAAACATTGTGTTACTACTTTAATGGTTGCTGGATATTCTTAAATTTACTTAAATATCCTTGAGCTTTGTTCTGGGACATAGTTAAGTTACTTGGAAACAAGATCTTTTGGAGTCTTTTATACTTTGTTAGGTGGGTCAAGAGCAGCTTTTAGTCTAGAGCGATCCCTGCCCCACTGTTGAGGCAGTACCCTCCCTAGTGTTGTATCTGATACTCTGTGTATAAAAAGGTTTTTCCACTCCGGCTGCTGTGAACATTCCACATCCAGTACATCCAGTACGATCTATGCAGATTATTCTGCTTATTTTTTGTTTGTTTGTTTTGTTTTGTTTTGGCGGTTCTTTCCTCTGGTTCTTCCTCACAGAAATGTACTGATTAGTCCTCAGCTGAAGACTCGAGGAGAATTTACTGTAGACTTTCTGGAATTCCCTCTCCTTGCAGTATTCTCCGTTCTGTGCAGTTTTATCCTTTTCAGGATTTTGCCCTGTAAATTTAGCTGCTTTGACCTCCCTGAATTCTCATTTTATCTCCTCAATTCAAGCATACCTTTGGACTCTATTGCGTTTCCTTTCCTGTGCCATGGCCTGAAAATAAGCTGGAGTAATTGAGGGCCTAACTTATTTTTTCCCTTTTTCTGGCATGATTGTCCTGCATTGCCTGTTATATAATATCTGGAGACAGTTGCTTTATCCAGTGTTTCAGCTGTTTAAGACAGAGGGAGCAAATTCTGTGAGCTTAAAACTGGTGTATAGAATTCTGATTTTTTAAATATGAAGGCATTTAGACAACTGTATTGAAAGTCGTGTATTTTTATCTGTGCATGCTGAGTGCAGGTTGCCAGCTTTTGGAGAAATTTACTACATGTATATGCAGTTTATGTGGTGGAATCAACCAACTTTCCTCTCAGGATGTTTGGAACATTGGGAAAAAAGCAGGGTATAAGAAGGTCCCTGTTATTCCATCATGACCAGAAATGGAAGTTGCTAGTTATTTTTGTCATTTTTTCATGTTTAGAAATTAGCACGTGAAATTGATAATAACACAAGTTCTTTTGACAGGAAAATGGATGAATTGTAGTATGTTCATAAGGTAAAATATTACATAATAGTTAAAATGAATATACTAATAAGCTTCTGCATGGATGAATCTTAGAAACAAGTGACAATAAGTATTCTGTTTATATACAGTTAAAAACAGGAAAACTAGACATGATTAGTGACACACATACATTGATAAAATTTTAAAGAAAAATTATTATCTCTATATGTATTATTCATGTATGGTAAGAATTTGTGTATTATTGAACATTTGGAAAACAAAAGAAAGTAAAGTGAAATAAAATCACCAGTGATTCTTTTACTCAGAGATATCCACTTTTATATTTTATTGTTTGCATACATGTAAACATATACATGTATACACACGTACACATGTAAATAATATATAGATTCTATGGCATAACATTTTGACATTTAATTTATTTTCATTTTACTTAATATGAGCATTTCAGTTTTACTTAATAAAAGCCTTTACACAAAAATACTATAAAGTAAGCAACTTACTTTTATTGACCATTTAAATTAAGTTCGTTTTTCACTATTTCAAGATTATAAAGAATCCCAGTATTTAAAATCATAACAAAAATTTCTGATTTTTCCTTAAGATAAATTCTGTGCAGTAGGATTAAATCATAAAAATTGGATGCTCTTGGGGTGGCACCTGTGGCTCAAAGGAGTAGGACGCTGGCCCCATACGCTGGAGGTGGCGGGTTCAAACCCAGCCCCAGCCAAAAACTGAAAAAGAAAAAATTGGATGCTCTTTATAGATTTTCTAAATTTCTTTTGGGAAATTGGTAATTTTTACTTCTCTTAGATGCAACTCATCTTGCATCATCTTCCTAAGGCCTGAGTATTAGCTGAACAGCAAACCAAACTTTATTTATTCAGTAGGTTTAAAAGATGGTTTTCTTCCATTTTGCTTTCTTTGCATTTTCTTGAAAAGTAGATTTACTTTCCTCCTAATTTTTTTGGTTTTTTTGAGACAGAGTCTCAAGCTATAACCCTGAGTAGAGGGCTGTAGCATCACAGCTCACAGCAACCTTCAACTGTTGGGTTTAAGCGATTCTTTTGCCTCAGCCTCCTAAGTAGCTGGGACTATAGGCACCTGCCACAGCGCCCAGCTATTTTTTGGTTGTAGTTGTCATTGCTGTTTGGTGGGCTGGGGCTGGATTCGAACCCGCCAGCTCTGGTGTTTGTGGCTGGTGCCCTTGCTACTTGAGCTACAGGTGCCAAGCCCTAATATTTTTATTATATATATTGGCATGTCTTCTTTTCTAAATAGTCATGATATATTCTTAGGTCAACATTTGTAATGTATACGTTCGAAGTTTTTACGTTTTGTCATTTATAGCAGCTCTATTGCCAGTGTTGCTGTTACTTTTCATTTTCTCTTCCAGAATTGATGATTATTTTCTCCTTGTCTCTGTACCTTTATATAAAGAACTTGTCGGCTCGGTGCCTGTGGCTCAACAGGCTAAGGCGCCAGCCACGTACACCTGAGGTGGTGGGTTCGAATCCAGCCCAGGCCTGCCAAACAACAATGATGGCTGCAACCAAAAAAAAAAAAAAATGGCCGGGCGTTGTGGCAGGCGCCTGTGGTCCCAGCTACTTGGGAGGTTGAGGCGAAAGACTCACTTGAGCCCAGGAATTGGAGGTTGCGGTGAGCTGTGATGCCAGAGCACTCTATCCAGGGTGACAGCTTGAGGCTCTGTCTCAAAAAAAAAAAAAAAATCAATAAATTAATTAAAAAAAAAAAAAGAACTTGTCTATATCCCTTTTCAAAAAGTTTATTTTCACAATTCTTGCTAAAGGAGAAGTAACATATTATTTGTTTATGTCTGTAGATATGTTTTGGTACATTGTGTTAAAGAGTCTATAGTTTTTTTTTTTTCTTTCTCCCTTCTACTCTCAATACTTTTCACACCTTCATGTGCTAATGAATGAGATAATCTCTAAGGTGGAACACAGTGTGCAGCATTTTCCAGATACACCTAAGCAGATATTCTCTTTTCCTAAGGAAGAACATTTATTGGAATTAAAGATTATGAATGATAGTTTGGGAATGGCTGTGTTCTAGAATTGCAACTAATGGTGCAAAATCACTGGTGGATACAACTGCTGACACTTGGGCACAAATTGAGGCAGTGACACAAGAGGTTATTATATTCATCACTGCCTTGCATGTGCTATTTCATAAACAGGTGAATTTTGTTCAAGAATGTCTTTAACAAAACAGTAAACCGTGGTAATTTTATTAAATGTTGACCTTTATGTATGTGTCTTTTTAAAATTCTATATGAAGAAATGCAAAGTACTCAATAAAGCACTGCTATTTCCTACCAAAGTAAGATGATTGTTTTGAGTAAAAGTACTTGTACATGTATTTGAGTTACAATCTATAATAAATCAGTCACTCGCTTCATTTTATAGCACTTTTACAAATATTTGTTACTCAAATCAAATCTGGATGTTTGCAGACATCTTCTTACCAATGAATGGAATGAGTCTGTCACTTCAAGGAAAAGAACTGAACTTATTTATTGCCAAAAGTAAAATTTTCGCTTGAAAGCTTGAATTTGTGTTTTGGAAAACTTTTTCTACCACTGTAAGCCTGACAGTTCCCAGGGTTTCCCTCATTCAATCAGAGGTGATATTTACAAATATCATGTTTGATACTGCATAATAAAATATATCAGCATTTGAAAGATTGACATGACCTAGTGAACAGTGTTTTCCAAATGACCAGTGCATGTTGTTATAGAATTATGTATGGATAAAAGGTTAACTAACTCAAGTACAAGAGAGAGCGATGAGTCTAATGTAATGGAGTGGGAAAAGTTCATTAATATGTGTGGTACATTGCAACTAATCTTTAAAAATTGCCATTTATCCAGTTTGGTGTAACATCATAGAATAATATTTACAGTTACCAGGAAAAACTATGAAAATGCCTCAAAGAGTGGTCTCTGATAAATGTTTACACAACATTCATTTATTCTTCATTAAGATGATAATTACTAAGTCCTCTGTTCCAGGCATTATGCTAGATGCTGGCGATTCAATTGAAAAGAGAGTTGTGTCCTTTTTTTTTTTTAAATGAATGTTTTGTTCTAGTAGGGGAAACAGAATAATAACAGATCAGGATAAACACTGAGCAGGAAATTTAGGATACTGAGAAAGAGTAACAGGGCTCCCTGGGTGAGTTAGGGAGGTGTCTCTGAGGAGGATACATTTAAGGGAAGTCCTGAGGGATGAGAAGCAGCCAAGCATGAGAAAGGCGGTCTACGCCAAGGGGAGGAATTCTCACAAAGACCCAACTATCAAGAAAATTCTATAGTATTTTACAGTCTGGACACAAATACTTTTAAAAAATATTAACTGTTTACCATTTATTTCTCACAATAGTCCTGTAAGGTAGGTAATCCATGTATTATTACTGTTAGCATTTGGTAGTTCTGATAAATAAAGTTGTCTCATTAATTAGAATACCGGATAACAGTTTTATAAATTTTTTTTTTTTTCCTGGTTGTAGAACTTTTTTTTTTTTTTAATAATTTTATTGAATCATAATTATGTACATTGGTGCAATCACAGGGCACGATTCATATACATTCAGAAATATTTTGATCATACTGTTACAGATATCCTTCATGGCATTTCCTTGATCACTAT
>CAUYON010087065.1:0-14528 GCA_963573935.1 Arctocebus calabarensis
TGGCAGGCACCTGTAGTCCCAGCTACTGGGGAGGTTGAGGCAAGAGGATCACTTGAGCCCAAGAGTTTGAGGTTGCTGTGATGCCACAGCACTCTACCCAGGGTGACAGAGTGAGAGTCCATCTCAAAGAAAAAAAAAAAATCAAAAGGGAAAGTAATCTATATAAGTAAATGTACAGATGACCCAGAGTTTGGAATTAGCAAAGACTTAAAAATAAGTCTTATAGAGCCAGGTGTGCCTATAGTCCCAGCTACTCAGGAGGCTGAGATAGAAGGGTTACTTGACTTGAATCCAGGAGTTCAAGACCAGCCTGGGCAACATACAACATAGTGAGACCTCATCTCTAAAAAAAAGGAAAAATTCTTATAAACATGACAAAAACGAAGTACAGGAAAAGATAGGTATGATGATAGAAGATATAGAAAATTTCTGGAGGATATATAAATAGTGAAGGATATAGGAGAAATATGGAAACTCTGGGTAAGAAATGGAAAAATGCCTTAAGAGCTATATTAACCAAATGCACTTTATGGATCTTGTCTAGATCTTAATTTAAATGGATCAACCCAAATGAAACTCTTGGGTAAAAAAATGGAAAAATGGGCTCAGCACCTGTGGCTCAACGGGCTAAGGTGCCAGCCACGTACACCTGAGCTGGCGGGTTCGAATCCAGCCCGGGCCCGCCAAACAACAATGACAGCTACAACCAAAAAATGGCCAGGCGTTGTGGCAGGTGCTTGTAGTCCCAGCTACTTGGGAGGCGGAGGCAAGAGACTCGCTTGAGCCCAGGAATTGGAGGTTGCTGTGAGCTGTGATGCCAAAGCACTCTATCCAGGGTGACAGCTTGAGGATCTGTCTCAAAAAAAAAAAAATGGAAAAATGACTTAAGAGATATATTAACCAAAAGGACTTTATGAATCTTGTGTAGATCTTGATTTAAATGAATCAATTGTTTTTCAAAAATGAGATAATCAGAAATACTTGAACACTGACAAGATTTTTTTTTTTGAGACAGAGTCTCACTATGTCACCTTCAGTAGAGTGCTGGGTATCACAGCTCACAGCAACCTCAAACTCTTGGGCTTAATTGTCCTCAGCCTCCCAACTAGCTGGGACTACAAGCACCTGCCACAATAGCACAACCCCTGGCTATTTTTTGGTTGCAATTGTTGTTGTTTAGCTGGCCCAGGCTGGGCTTGAACTCGCCAGCCTCAGTGTATGTGCCCAGTGCCCTACTCTCTGAGCTATGGGCACCACCCACTGACAAGATTCTTAATATTAAGGAATTATTATTTTTTTAGATATGATAAGGAACTGTGGTTATTCTCCATACAAAAGAGTCCTCGACTTTTAGAGATACATACTTAAATATTACTGATTGAATGATGGGAATATTTGCTTAAAACAATCCAGCAATGGAGAGAGGAAGGGAGATGTTAGTGGAAAGTGGAGTAATCAATGAAGCATAGTAAGATTTGCCATATGTAGGTAATTGTTGAATTACTGAATTGTTGGCAGTAATGGGTGCATGAGGAAGCTTGCAATGTTCTCTCTACTTTTGCGTATGCTTGAAAAGTCCATAATAGAATATTAAGAAAGAGAAGGAGAGTGAGTGGGAGGGAAGAAGAGAAAACCTCCCTCATTCATTTGTGACGAGAGACCAGTCCTGGCTGATCCAGTCTCTGGCCTGTGGACCATGGGCTTTGGAATTAGGTTATCCCTGCCTAAGCTTCAAGCAACCCACCACTAATTTAGGCTGCTAAAGTAAGTTAGCTTTTTTTTTTTTTTTTTTGAGACAGAGTCTCACTATGTCGCCCTTGGTAGAGTGCCGTGGCAGCTCACAGCAACTTCAAACTCTTGAGCTTAAGCGATTCTCTTGCCTCAGCCTCCCAAGTAGCTGGAACTATAGGCGCCTTGGCTATTTTTTTGTTGCAGTTGTCATTGTTGTTTAGCAGGCACTGGTGGGGTTCGAACCCGCCAACCTCGGTGCATGTGGCTGGTGCCTGTAACCACTGTGTTACTGGTGCTGAGCCGTTAAGTTAGCTTTGATCTGCATTTGCCAAATGAAATTTCCTGTTGCACTTCAGACTTGGGACCCAGTACCTCCAAAGGACCTTTACGTCCCACTGTTGCTTCCTGGATCCTTGCTGAGCCCTTCTCCTTCATCCGTGCTGGTCTGACCATCTGACCACTACTCCTTGCCATGAATGAACGCATCTCCCAAATGATAACTACCTGAATTCGATTCTACTCAGATGTGCTCATCTGACCAAAGGTCTGGAACTAGTGACTTATTGTCCCTGGGCCTCATTCTTTCTCTATCTGGCCGCTTCTCCAAGGCTGGCATCTGTTTATGTGGAGGGACACTTCCCCCACCTGTCACCCTGAGTCTCTTTGTTTACACTCCACCAGAAGGAGGCATTCGCTGTGAAGCAGGCTGCCATCGGGGAGGGGGCCACACCCAACAAACACCAGACAGCAAACCTTCCACCAGGCAGTGCGAACAATCCCATCACCAAATGCTCTTCAAACAACTGGAACACTGGCGACGTGTGGGAGATCCTGCCCCAGGATTCAAGAGTTGGTTGACTCATCTGTTTGCTATGAAATACAAGATGCAGGGCAGCGCCTGTGGCTCAGCGAGTAGGGCGCCGTTCCCACATACTGAAGGTGGTGGGTTCAAACCTGGCCCCCACCGAACTGCAAAAACAAACAAACAAAATAGCTGGGCATTGTGGCAGGCGCCTGTAGTCCCAGCTACTCGGGAGGCTGAGGCAAGAGAATCGCTTAAGCCCAAGAGGTGGAGGTTGCTATGAGCTGTGTGGCACCAGGGCACTCTACCAAGGATGCTAAAGTAAGACTCTGTCTCTACAAAAAAAAAAATTAAATACGAAATGCAAAATCACTTTCTCAGATTCTAACTTGAACCTCATTGCCAGTTTCAGCAGAAGCATGTTCCTAGGATTTTCTGAATGACTGAAAATGAATACAGAACCACATTTTTCTAGATTAGAGAGTCAGCTACAAAATTACATAATTACATCCCCTCAAAATGAAAACCTTAGAAATGACCACTCCAGCTTCGCACACATCCATATTTTCAAAGTTTTTCACAAGTAAATGAGCCAGAAAGAAATCCATCTTTTAGTGCCAAGTCTTACAACTCAGGATTTAACAAGAAGCAAAAGCAGCCATTCCGAGGAGGGTAGAGCTTGGCTATTGCTTTGGAGTCCCGGGATGCGGAGAGACAACCAATTTTTGTCATTCCTGAACTTTGTGTAAGCGGCCCACTAGCTCTCTTTGCTCAGACAACCTCAGCTAGTGTTGCTGGGTTTAATCTCGTTACAGTTCTTCGGCACCAACTCGGGCCCGGAGCTCTGCTGAGCTTGTTCCCTGCCTTGAGTGTGGGGCAGAATTTCACCTTTTTAGGTCACAAACTCAGATAAGTCACTCACCGCTGCGCCTCTCCCCACTGTGTCGATTTTAAACACCTTATTAATAACATTTAGGAAATGCTGGCAGGGTGGCGACTATCTGGAATTGTTCCTGCTAAACATGGGCTTATCACAGATTAGAACAAATTTGACCCTGTGGGCTAGGGTTATAGCACATCAAGAGCCACCACTTCTAAACTCAGCGGAATGAAGAACCCCAGGACCACGGTCCCAGTGGGTTGTCCGGTGACCCACACAGGTACAGACAAGCCCCAGAGGGCAGCCTTCCCATGTTGGCTTCTGGGGCAGTGTCTGCTGCTACTCCCTGTGTCACCACCTGAAACCTCGGCCCCAGGCCCTGCCTTTGGGGTGGGAAGGGACCACCTTTGCTCATCTGAGCACATCTCCCCGGACTCATGGCTTTCTTGGGAATCAGAGCGTTGGGCCGGGTGAGCATTAGAGTGAGTTTGGTTTCCCACTGGCCAATCTTCCATGGCCTCCTCGGCTGCACTTGCCCTAACTTTCTCCTGTCCCTGGTAGCCACCAGGGCTGTCCCCTACCCCAGCAAGTCCTTGGCCATTGAGCACACAGCCAGGCATGCGGCTCGTAAGCCCGTCATGCCCTCAGCTTTCACGTCTCTGCTCCTGTGAAAGCGCACCCTGGAAGCGTGACTTTCAAGGGCCTGCCTTCACTCTTTACCCTGAAAACCGTCCGTCCCCCCTGCTGCCCCCTCCTCCCACTGCCCTACTGACCGCAGGGTCTCGGCCCACCACAACAGCCCTCCTGGCCCTGCTCACGGAACCTGCTAATAGATTCTGGTTTCAACTGGGCCAATCAGGTTTTTTCTTTTGATATTTGACTGCAGCCCTGAAGCCCATCAAGGGAGGCACCAGTCACCAGGCATTGGGGACTGGAGGCCGTGGTCAGTGGCAGAGAAGCCCAGAGCCACGCCATGTGGTGGGGAGGGGCCAGGCCAGGAGTCCTGCAGACAGAAAGGAGTCGAGGCTGCTGAGGAGCAGGGCCAGGAGTGGCCGCAGCCCAGAGCAATGCCTGCTCCCAAATGTCTGCCTCTGAGTGGACTTGTTTCTTGCAGCCACACATTTCCTCATTGAAACCACATTCAGAAGTTGCCTGTGACCCCAAGACTCCGGCCGTGTCTCTGCAGCCCCTGCAGGTGCCCCTCCTTCCTCCTCCAGGCTCTTTCCACTGGCGACTTTTCCACCAAGTGCTTCGTGGCCTTGTTCTCTTCTTCCTCCTCTGGTGCCTCCTCCCGCCTCTCAGAGCTGAGCATCAGGATGCGGCCTTCTCCTTGGATAGTCCGTTGATTTCTTTCCATTCATCCCCTTATTGCTGGGGTCCCCAGCCTCCTGGGGTACTCATCCGTGGTGTATTAGGAACCAGGCCCAACCGCAGGAGGTGAGCAGCAGGAGTGAGCAAAGCTTCATCTGTATCGACAGCCTGTCCCCGTCACTCCATCACCGCCTCAGCACCGCCACCTGTCACATCAGTGATGGCACCGGGTTCTCACAGGAGCGCGAGCCTACTGTAAACTGCGCTTGGGAAGGATCTGGGCGGCACTCTCCTTATGAGAATCTACTGCCTGGTGATCAGAGGAGATGTAAGGTGCTTGAATCATCCTGAAACCATACCCCTCACGCCTGTCTTCCATGAAACTGGTCCCTGGTCCCCAAACGATTGGGGACCACTGGTCTATTGGTCTGAGAGAGATGCTAAATCTAGAAGGTCAGCCCTTCTCCTTCCTCCCCCCAGCTCCATTTCTAACTCTCTCTCACCTTCTTGAAATGACATTTGCATCCCCACCCCCCAGCCAACCTCTCCTTTGCCTTTCCCATAGTTAGAGGGCCTGGGACCACTCCTGGTGCTTCTGGTCCTCTGGGTGACTCCCCGCTCAGCATCTGTACTCCCCTTCCCAAGCTAGGAGGTCTATGAGGGCAGGGATTGTGTCAGCCTGGGGTCCAGCCACACTCTCGGTCCCTGGGGTCACTTCAGAGTGCTTGCTTAGCGAAATTAAAAAAAAAAAACACGAAGGTTATCTTAGATGCCTCGCCCATTTTATTCCTCTTGCCTCTCTATACACGAGCACACTCCAAGCCTTCTCTGGGCTCCTTCTTCCCAGGGTCTCTTCCACTGTCCCCTTCCTCTCTATTCCCTTTGCTTTGGGCCAGACCCTGATCTCCCCTCGGCTGTGACTGCAGAAGCGAACGGGTCTCCCTGCTTGCAGTTCAAACCTGGCGAGCACAATTCTGGCAAGATGGTGGCGGTAGAGCTTTGACATCTTCCCAAGTCCCTGCAGGTAAACAGAGCAGCTAGATAGAGACCCTAAAACTTACAAACAACATTTACAACAGAAGTGGACCTTGTGGGGCGTCTCTCGAACCTTCCTAGTGTTGGTGTCTGTGCAGGAGGAAGCAACAGGGCACTGTCACCTGGACCAGAAAGCAGGAGCCCACAGGTGTTCACTGGACAGGTCGTGGGCGACTGGAAGCAGTGGTTAGAACTGGGAGGGATGTTGGCCCCCGAGCACACTCAGAAGCAGCTATCACACAATAGATTGGTGTAAATGGGATAATTTCAGTCTGTGCGTTTCTGTCTCGTGGAGCATAGTAGAAAACAGTGTACACACATTCTCTCTCTCTGTCTCCTGTGTCCTACCTACCAACTCAACCCAGATACACAGCTTTTGTCAAGAACACATGGCACCTTGAGTTGGCATCAGAAACAGGCCTGAGGGGGGTATTTGTGAGAGTCTAGAGCAGCGGTTCTCAACCTGTGGGTCGTGACCCCTTTTTAACAATGAAAATACATTGTGGCACTAGGGAGGTTGAGAACCACCGGTCTAGAGCAATACCTGCGCAAACACGGCAAGGTCAACACAAGCACAAGTTTTAAAATAACCTTTTCCAACAACGCTGTGGCATGTTAGGGCCTTAGGGACTTTCTCTCCTAAATCATCCTTCTGCTGAGTCATAAACACTTGACGGTAACAATTTGCAACGTGCAGAATCATAACAGAGGCCAGAAGAAAGCCCAGTAATCGTCTAGTCCAGTCCATAAAGAGTCTAAAGTCTAGATTTAATGGGCCGCATTCTACCAAAAGTAACCAGTAACATAATAGAAAGAAAAAGGTGCAGTTCATTTGGCCTAAGAGACGACAGGGTGAGGGGGAGGTACAGACGTGCCTTTAATTCACTTTATAAGGAAAGAAAGAAAGAGAAATGCAACCGTCCCTCTAATCTCGGCAGCCAAACCGGTTTAAAGCCACACATTGATCAAAGAAACAAGCTATCAGTCTGAGACTGACTTACCCAGTGTCCTCCTAGCACAGACAGCAGAGAGGGGGACGAGGCCCTCTCTCCTGAGGTCACTGTTCTCCACTGCCCTCCGCCTGCGATCTGTCTTCCCCAGGATCACATGAAATTGTTCTATAAATGTGTATTGGCTTAAGGTTGGGAACGCCGGCCTGTGAGGCAGCGGCGTGTAAGCAATCTGACCCAGGCCAGGAGGCAGCTTTCCAGAAGACTGTGCAGCCTGGAGGGAAAAGGTAACAGGGAGAGAGAACCTGCAGGTACCACCAGCCTCCAGCTCTCTAGAATTTTTCTAACTCTGAGTTTATATGGGATCTGAAGCCAGGGACAGCTATTTTATGCTGCAATTTAATTTGCTTGGAGCAGTTCTATATTTTTGGCTGGAATTAGCCAGTTCACAAAACAGAGCAGCCTTAAAAAAAAAAAAAAGCAATAAAATTAATAGTGCTTCTAGTAAACAGGAACGGGTCATTACCAACCTCTGCTGACCTCATAGTGTCAAGGAATCCTTTTTGCAAATGCCAATATGTTCTCTTCCGAAAGGGAGAACCAGCAGTTACTCTAAAACAAGTTACCTAAAATTCCATCAGCATTTAAGTAATTAATGTACAACCATACAATGGAAAACAAAGCAAACGTTAGAAAAGGTGTGGAGCTCTTTATGTACCAACACTTTTCCAAGATACCTCAATGAAAAAAATTAAGGTACAGAACAGTATGTGTACTATGCTGTTATTTATGTAAAAAAAAGGAAAAAAGTGGGTGGCGCCTATGGCTCAGTGGGTGGGGCACCAGCACCATGTGCTGAGGGTGGCAGGTTCAGACCTGGCCCAGGTCAAACTGCAACAAAAAAAAAAAAACAAAAAAGAAAGAAAAAAGAAAAAGGTATAAATTTAGTGCATATAGCACATTGTATATAGCATATAAAGCCTGTGATCTAAATATTACTTATAATATACTATATTATATAGATGAACATACTATATTATATAGGAAATTCGCTGAAGAAACTAGGGACAATGGCTAGACTAGGGAACAGGGAAAGAGGTCTACTGTCTTCTCTCATTTTTTTTCCTAGTCTAGGAATTTTACCTCATGTGGATATAGTAATTTTTCAAGTAAAATGTAAAAGTTACTCTCATTTTCATCAGAAATATCTTATTTTCAAATTATTCTACTATTTAGAGTGCTGATTTCAACTGACTGTGACTCCTTTTGTTCACATATTTGGGAGTGTTGATTGGGTTGCCTTCTTTAAGAAAATAAAGTTTTATAATGACTAAAACCCTGTAAAGCCAAAGGGACTCCCAGACAATTGTGAATGAAGGGCCTGAAGGTTGGATTTTTAGTCCTGCTTCTTCTACTTTATAGCAGCGACTTGGGTCAATTGCCCAAACCCTAAACGCCTCCCACATCCCACCTCACTTTCTTCACAGGCCCAACATGACCTGAACAAGATGATGCTTATAAAAACCCTCCAAAAATGGAAAATCCCTACTTAGGAATTGACATTTTATAACTTTTTTGAAGTTCTTGAGTACTTGAACATAAAACATTTAAGTCGAATTTTCCTGTAGGAACACGCATAGAAGTAAAGGCAATATCTTCAGAGAGCCCATATCTACAACCATTGTGGTTTATTTTCACCTTAACACTTTTTTAGCTCTTAAAACCCTGAAGTTTTTAAAACTTTTTCAGCTTCACTCCTCATATTATACAGACTGCTTTTTTCCCAGCAAGCTGTGATGGGCTGTTTGGAGGCCTCCTTCATGGCTTTGCAGCGTATTTAACTCCTGTTCCTACTTTATTAATCCAGAACAGTTTTCTCATACTCCCCCTGATACCCAACACATAGTAATTGGGCGCAATTGCTTTGCGATACAAAAGAGTTTGTAATTACTAAAATCACCAAAGTTCTAATGCCTATCTACTATAGCGTGTTTCCCAAAATCCCAAAGAAAACCCGCAGACATCTCTGTTCACCAGCTAACGTGGTGTCACCATATGGCAATAGTATGTGTGATTTCTGTTAATATCATTCATTCAGCCTGTCTGCTTTGAAATGATTCTTGACCAAGACATTAATTAATTAATTAACAAAGGCAAAAACTTTTTAATGTGAGGGGATTTGAAGTATTTCAAGATTCGCTCATAAAGTCAGGTTTTCTTAATTTTTTTATTTCATGTAACTTCATATTTGCCCCATTGAAATTCACATAAACACAGCCTTCCTGAAAATTACTAGCATATGGCAGAGGACACAAAGAAAACAGAATATCTCCCAGGCAGTGCTTAGAACTGCTGATTATTTGAACGTTCTGAGGGGAAAATAAATTCAAAGTAATCTTTAGTATGACAGTCAACAGGTGGATTTATTAAAAAAATATATAACTGTTTAAGGTTCTATATCGCCATATACAGTGGGGGTAGGGAGAAACAAACTCCTGTTACTGAAGCAGACAGAACACATACATTTAACTCCTTTCCTTTGGGAAACTTCTTTAAAGTGATAGAATATTTTTATTTTAAAAGTTGTGTTGAGATAATAAAGTAGTAGACTGGAGTGGACAAGAGCTGACAAGAGCTGTCTCCGTATTTGGTGGATGAGGGTAAGCAGGTGGGAGGGATGGGGGTTGAGGGCTCATGGCAGAGGAGGCTCAGCCTAGAGTGGGGTGAGATGAGGAGAGGAAGGAAGGGCCTTCAGCCCCCAAAGACCCTACAGACCCAGGCTGGGCTCTGAAACCTCAGCCACAATGGAAGGAGCAGAACTTGTGACTGAAAATTCACAATAGGTCTAAGCGGCGTCTACCCTTTGCCCCACACCAGTGCCTTCCAACCAGGCAAAATCAAAAACAAAAATCTTTCCTATACTCTAAATTTAAAAAGTCAGCAGAAGGTCAAAGGTCAACAGAATAAAACATCTCAGAAAATAGAATTAAAGGAAGATTTTAAAAATGAAAAAAATATTACCAGCTTGGAGAATCAATCCATGAAGTTCCCTCATCTGAAGGAGATGCAGATATAAAACAGAAATGTAGGAGGAAGAAAGCATTGAGGAAGTGATTTAGGAAAACTTCCCAAAGGTGAAAGAGGGGAATCTCCAGTTTGAAGGTGCCCACTAAGTGCTGAGCACAGTATATAAAACCTCTCCCACAGTTTCAAGGTAGGCTGGATCAGCTAGACGGTTCTCACCTGGGCGGACAGTGCTCTCACGTGGCTGCAGTCAGACAATAGGTAGAACTGGAATTACCTGAAGCTTGTTCAGGCTGAACATCCAAAATGGCTCTCAAATGTGGCTGGCAGGTGATGCAGGTTTTGGCTGGGAGTTCGTCTGTGGCCTAGACAAGGCCTCTGCAGGTGTCTCGAGCTTCGGCATAGCATGGTGGTTGGGTTCCAAGAAGAATTATTTCAACACGAGATTGGAGCTGCCAATCTCTTATGTTCTGGATCTAGAAACCAGCTTTGTGTCACTTCTGCTGTATTTTATTGGTCAGATAGTCAAGTGTCCCAGATTAAGAGGGAGGAGCCCTAGATGCTACCTCTCACTGGGAGAATGTCAGAGAACGTAGGCCATCTCTAACCCACCACCTATCCTAAACGTTTCCAGAAAACAAAACGAAACAGACGATTTAACAGAACGTACCACACTGGCATAAGCATTCTTTTAAGTGAATTGAAGAGGCTAGAGAATCGACAAATGCAAAAAAAGACTTTCTCTGAACTCCCTTTATCTGCCTAAAAGCAGATACTCCAAAAAAATTAAAAAGAACTCAACTGTCATAAATCTCCTCCCTAGGACTTCCATCCACAAGGGAAGATTGACTTTCATCAGAGAGAACAGATTAGAAGTTAGCACCACGCCTAGAAAGACAGTACCACAAACTCCCCTCGATTCTCCTGAGAGCCCATTCATCTCTCCAAAACTTTGTTTTCTCTCCCAGAAGGGGCCTTTCCCCACACCCCTTTCCTCTACTAAGATAGGACATAAGCTTTCACATTTCACCACTGTTTGGGATATACACGTCATTCTATGATGCCCCTAAGCACATAAAATTAAAAAATAATGATTTTGTATATCTTTTTCCCTATGAATTTGTATGTTGTCAGTTTAATTTCCAGTTCTCCCCAGTGCCAGCCATGGAACCTAAGAAGATACAGGAGAAGATTTTCCTACCCTATACTTTCAAAGGAATGAGAATCAGAACCAAACTCATTTGCTAGCTCTCTCCCCTTCCACACCACACTCTGGCTGCATGTGTCTTCCTGAAGTTTTTTTTTTTTAGACTGAGTCTCAAGCTGTCACCCTGGGTAGAGTGCTGTGGCATCATAGCTCACAGCAACCTCCCAGTCTTGGGCTCAAGCAATCCTCTTGCCTCAGTTTTTTTTTCTGTTTTTAGTAGAGACAGGGTCTCGCGTTTGCTCAGGCTCTCCTCCAACTTGTGAGCTCAAGGTATCCACCCACTTGGGCCTCTCAGAGTGCTAGGGTTACAGGTGCTTCTTTCTTGTTTGTTTGTTTATTATCTCTATAAGAATAGGGACTTGGTCTTTTTCATCATTGCGCAGGCAGTCCTGAACTTATAAGGGTTTGACTTACAATTTACTGTAAGATGGTGTGAAAGCAAATACATATTCAGTGAAAACCACACTGTGAGTATCCATACAACTGTTCTGTTTTTTTTTTTTTTACTTCAGTACAGTAGTCAGTAAATTATATGAGATATGTAATATTTTATTATAAAATATGCTTTGTATGAAATGATTTTGCCCAGCTGTAGGATAATGTAAATGTCCTGAGCATGTTTAAGGTAGGCTAGGCTGAGCTATAATGTTTGGTAGGTTAGGTATATTGAAGACATTTTCAACTTACAATATTTTCAACTTCTGATAGGCTTATTGGAGTATAACCCCATCAAAACTTGAGGATCATCTCTCTCTCCAGTGCCTACAGCACTCCTGGAATGTTTGTTGAGAATGTTGAATCAGAATGCATTTCAAGTTGATAAGGGAACAATTTCTTTCTTTTTTATTAAATCATAGCTGTGTACATTAATATAATCATGGGGTACAATGTGCTGGTTTCATATACAATCTGAAATATTTTCATCAAACTGTTTAACATAGCCTTCATGGCATTTTCTTAGTTATTGTGTGAAGACGTTTGTGTTCTGCATTTAGTAAGTTTCACCTGTACCCTTCTAAGATGCCCCGTAGGTGTGACCCCACCAATTACCCTCCCTCCACTCATCCTCCCCCCTCCTCTTCCCTCCTGTGCCTCTTTCCCCATATTCTTGTGCTATAATTAGGTTATAACCTAACCTATATGAAAGCTATAAATTAGCTTCATAGTAGGGTTGAGTGGATACTTTGGATACTTTTTCTTCCATTCTTGAGATACTTTGCTAAGAAGAATATGTTCCAGCTCCATCCATGTAAACATGAAAGAGGTAAAGCCTCCACCTTTCTTTAAGGCTGCATAATATTCCATGGTATACATGTACCACAATTTATTAATCCGTTTGTGGGTTGATAGGCACTTGAGCTTCTTTCATGACTTAGCAATTATGAATTGGGCTGCAATAAACATTCTAGTACAGATATCTTTGTCATAATGTGATTTTTGGTCTTCTGGGTATATACCTAGTAAAGGAATTATAGGATTGAATGGCAGGTCTATTTTTAGATCTCTAAGTATTCTCCAAACATCCTTCCAAAAGGAATGTATTAGTTTGCATTCCCACCAGCAATGTAGAAGTGTTCCCTTTTCTCCACATCCACACCAGCATCTCTGGTTTTGGGATTTTGTTACGTGGGCTAATCTTACCGGAGTTAGATAATATCTCAAAGTAATTTTGATTTGCATTTCTCTAATGATTAAGGATGGTGAGCATTTTTTCATGTGTCTGTAGGCCGTGCACCTGTCTTCTTTAGAGAAGTTTCTCTTCAAGTCCTTTGCCCACCCTGAGATGGGATCACTTGTTCTTTTCTTGTTAATACGTTTGAGTTTTTTGTGTATTCTGGTTATTAAACCTTTGTCAGAGGCATAACCTGCAAATATTTTCTCCCATTCTGAGGACTGTCTGCTTGCTTTACTTACTGTGTTCTTGGCTGTGCAGAATCTTTTTAGTTTAATCAGGTCCCAGTAGTGTATTTTTTTTTTTTTTTTGAGACAGAGCCTCAAGCTGTCACCCTGGGTAGAGAACTATGGCGTCACAGCTCACAGCAACCTCCAACTCCTGGGCTCAAGTGATTCTCCTGCCTCTGCCTCCCAAGTAGCCCACCACAATGCCTGCTATTTTTTGGCTACAGCCATCATTGTTGTTTAGCAGGCCCGGGTTAGATTCGAACCTACCTGCTCAGATGTATGTGGCTGGCGCCTTAGCTGCTTCAGTCACAGGTGCCAAGCCCAGTAGTGTATTTTTGACACTGCTTCAATTGCCTGGGGAGTCCTCCTCACAAAATATTCACCCAGGCCTATTCCTTCAAGAGTTTTCCATGCACTTTCTTCTAGTGTTTTTATAGTTTCATGTCTTAAGTTTAAATCTTTAATCCAGTTTTGAGAGTCTATCTTAGTTAATGGTGAAAGATGTGGGTCCAGTTTCAGTCTTCTGCAGGTCGCCAGCCAGTTCACCCAGCACCATTTGTTAAATAGGGAGTCTTTCCCCCACTGAATGTTTTTAATTAGCTTGTCAAAGATCAAATAACAGTAGCTGGGTTAATCTCTTAGTTCTCTCTTCTGTACCATACATCTACCTCTCTGGTGTTGGGCCAGTACCATGCTGTTTTGATCACTATTGATTTATAGTACAGTCTCAGGTCTGATAGCATGATTCCTCCTGCTTTGTTTTTATTTCTAAGTAATATATTGGCTATTTGAGGTTTTTTTCTGATTCCATATAAAACGAAGTATTTTTTTGAGATCTTTAAAATATGACAATGGAGCTTTAATAAGAATTGCATTAAAATTGTATATTGCTTTGGGTAGTATAGACATTTCAACAATGTTGATTCTTCTCAGCCCTGAGCATGGTATGTTTTCCCATTTGTTAGCATCTTCAGTTATTTCTTTTCTTAGAGTTTCATAGTTCTCTTTAGAGAGATCTTTCACGTCCTTTGTTAGGTAAACTCCCAAATATTTCATCTTCTTTGGCACTACCGTGAAAGGAATAGAGTCCTTGACTGTTTTTTCAGCTTGGTTATTGTTGGTATATATAAAGGCTATAGATTTTTGAGTGTTGATTTTGTAGCCTGAGACACTGATGCATTCCTTGATCACTTCTAAGGGATTTGTAGTAGAATCCCTGGTGTTTTCCAGATATACAATCATATCATCTGCGAAGAGTGAAAGCTTGCTCTCTTCTGACCCTGTATGGATACCCTCAATTGCCTTTTCTTCCCTAATTGCAATGGCTAAAACTTCCATTATGATGTTAAAGAGCAATGGAGACAATGGGCAACCTTGCCTGGTTCCTGATCTAAGTGGAAATGATTTCAGTTTAACTCCATTCAATACAAGATTGGCTGTGGGTTTGCTGTAGATGGCCTCTATTAGTTTAATAAATGTCTCTTCTATAGCAATTTTCTTAAGTGTTCTGATCATGAAGTGATGCTGGGTATTATCAAAAGCTTTTTCTGTATTAATTGAGAGAGTTATATGGTCTTTATTTTTTAATTTGTTTATGTGCTGAATTACATTTATAGATTTATGTATATTGAACCAGCCTTGAGACCCTGGGTTAAAGCCTACTTGGTCATGGTGTATAATTTGTTT
>CAUYON010087070.1:0-16647 GCA_963573935.1 Arctocebus calabarensis
GTCTTTATATAGTGATCAAGGAAATGCCACGAAGGATATCTGTAACAGTATGATCAAAATATTTCTGAATGTATATGAATCGTGCCCTGTGATTGCACCAATGTACATAATTATGATTCAATAAAATTATTTAAAAAAAAAAATAGTAGGGCGGGCTCAGTGCCTGTGGCTCAAGCGGCTAAGGCGCCAGCCACATACACCTGAGCTGGCGGTTTGAATCCAGCCCGGGCCCACAGAACAACAATGACGGCTGCAACCAAAAAATAGCTGGGCGTTGTGGCAGGCGCCTGTAGCCCCAGCTATTTGGGAGGCGGAGGCAGGAGACTCGCTGGAGTCCAGGAGTTGGAAATTGCTGTGAGCTGTGATGTCACAGCACTCTACCCAGGGCAATAGCTTGAGGCTCTATCTCAAAAAAAAGAAAAAAAAAAAGTAGGGTGTTGTGGGGGGTGCAGGTAGTCCCAGCTATTTGGGAGGCTGAGGCAAGAGAATCGCTTAAGCCCAAGAGTTGGAGGTTGCTCTGAGCTGTGAAACCACAGCACTCTATTGAGGGTGACAGAGTAAGACTCTGTCTCAAAAATATATATTTTTTTCTCCACTATGGAAAACTCCAGTGTTTACAAAAGTAGACAGAATAGGGCGGTGCCTGTGGCTCAAAGGAGTAGGGCACCCGGCCCCATATGCCAGAGGTAGCAGGTTCAAACCCAGGCCAGGCCAACAACTGCAAAAAAAAAAAGTAGACAGAACAGTACACTATATCCAATGAGCCCTCATGTACCCAGCACCATGTGTCAACAATTATCACTACACAGATAACCTTGTCTCATCTATATCTCATCCTATCCCCCACCTTCTTAATAGCAGGTAGTGGCATTTTATTGTGATTTAATTTGCAACTCCCTAAATAACTAAAAATGAGCAACTTGTTATGTGCTCATTTGCCATTTGTATCTTTTCACTGGTCAAGTGTCTGTTCAAATATCTTGCCGAGGTTTGTACTGGGTTATACATTTTCTCATGCATTGCTGAGAGTTCCTGATATGTGTTGAAACAAGCCATTTATCATGTATATGATTTGCAGCTATTTTCTCCTAGGCTTGTGGCTTGTCTTCTCACCCTCTTAATATAGCGCATTTTGCAGTTCTGGCTGAGGCCAGGCTTGAACCCGCCACCCCTGGTATATGGGGCCGGTGCCCTACTCCTTGAGCCACAGGTGCTGCCCAATATAGTATAGTACATTTTGAAGAGTAAAAGTTTTTAATTGAAGTCCAATTTACTTTTTTTTTTTTTTTTTTGAGACATAGAGACTTATTATGTTGCCCTCGGTAGAGTGCCGTATCGTCACAGCTCACACCAACCTCAAACTCTTAGGCTTAAGCAATTCTCTTGCCTCAATCTCCCATGTAGCTAGGACTACAGGTGCCCGCCACCCGCCCAGCTATTTTTTAGTTGTAGTTGTCTTGTTTGGCAGGCCTGGGCTGGATTCAAACCCACCAGCTCTGGTGTATGTGGCTGGCGCTCTAGCTGCTTGAGCTATAGGTGTCGAGCTTACTTTTTGATTTTTTTAGAGATAGGGTCTCTATCACCAGGTTGGAGTGCAGAGGCATCATAGCTCACAGCAACTGCAAACTCCTGGGCTCAAGCGATCCTCTTGCCTCAGCCTCTTGAGTACCTGGGACTACAGGTTCCTGCCACAATACGTGGCTAGTTTTTGTATTTTTTAGTACAGACAGAGTCTTGCTCTTGCTCAGGTTGGTCTCAAACTCCTGAGCTCAAGCAATCCTCTTGTCTCAGGCTCCCAAATTGCTGGGTTTACAGGCGTAAGCCACTGCCCCTGGCCAAAAAACACTTTAAACATAAAGACACAAACAGGATGAAAACAAAGGTATAGGAAAAGGTATACCCTGCTAATACAAATAAAAAAAGAGGAACTGAGTGTCCACATCAATCCCATGTAAAGACTTTACAAAAATGCAGCAGGGATAATAATGAGCATGATGTAATTATAACACAATGGGGTACGTTATTAACATCCCTGCAAAGGACCTGCAGCAAAACTGGTAGAACTAAAGGGAGAGGACACCAGTTCACAGTGACAGGTGGACACCCAGTAAACAGTTAATTGAACAGCAGACAGAAAATCAGTGAAGATTTAAACACTACTATCAAAAATGACTTAATGACATTTATTGAACAGTCCAACCAGCAGAATACATATTATTTATCAGTGAATACAGAACATTCACCAAGACAGACGGTTCCCTGAAATAAAGAGCAAATCTCAATATGTTTAAAAGACCTGAAATAAAAGAACAATTTCTAACAAGGCAACTGAATGAGAAATCAACAGAATGTATGGAAAAGTCCAAAATGTTTTCAAATAAGTAACACTTCTATATTATGCGAAATAAATATCAAAGAAAAAAAAAATCACAGGCCAGGCACTATGGCTCACCCCTGTAATCCCAGCATTCTGGGAGGCCAAGGTGGGTGGATCGGTGAGCTCAGAAGTCCAAGAGCAGCCTGAGCAAGAGGGAGACCCTGTTTCTATAAATAGAAAAACTAGCCAGGCACTGTGGTGGGCACCTATAGTCTCAGCTACCGGGGAGACTGAGACAAGATCATTTGAGCCCAAAAGTTTGAGGTTGCTGTGAGCTATGATGCCAGAGCACTCAACCCCAGGGTGACTGAGTGACACTGTTTCAAAAAAAGAAGAAAGAGAAAAAGGAATAAATGAAATTAAACACTGATTCTTTGGAAAGATCAATAAAATTGATACAGTTATATATAGATTAGAAGAAAAAATGGAGAAGACAAATTACAATACCCAGAAGGAGAGAAGGAATGTTACTGTAGATCCTAGAAGCATAAATGGGTTGAATAGGGCAATGTATAAATAACTTTCTGAAAACAAGTCCTGCAACTTGGATGAAATGGACAAATTCCTTGAAAGACGCAAACTACAAAAACTCACTTATGTATAGAACAACTCTTTATTTACAAACCAAATTTGATGGTCAATACATGAAAAAAATGCTCAAAAATGCTCAACATCACTAATCAACAATAGCCAATAGCTTGTCTCCAAAAAAAAGAAATAAACAAATAAACACAAAGCTCAAAGAAACTACCTTCCAAACTACTAGGATGTGTAATTCTCAGAGAACGCATTCTCAGGAGTGGTGTTTCCAGAGCTCGCCTGCAGTGGCTCATCACACTCAGTGTCTTACGAATATTTATCAACTTGCGTTTAACAATCTTAAATGCTCTATCTCAGATATCCAATTTCATAAAGTATATTTTTTCATTTTCGGATTAAAGCAAATTAAATGAAAACAACTTCAAGATAACAGTTCTCACCCTATCACCCTGGCAAACACACGAATGCTTAGGAACACTCTTTGGCAGTGAAGCCGTCTCCCCCATGCTGACAGGGGTGCAGCCCACAGAGAGACTTGGAAACACTCGCCAACACGATGCCTACCGGCCGTGCAGCAACACCCTCTGAGGAGCAGACGGCCCTCACCAGACACAAGACAACACTTGTCAGTCACAGCAGAAGAATGGTGTCCATCCACAGAGGCCCTGAAAGAAAACCGGACAACAACAGCGTGAACAGACTCGCTACCTCTCCTGACAGGAGGGGGGCGAGTGGTGTGTGCAGGATAAAGCAGAAGTAAAAATGGCCGCTCAGAAGTGTGGAGGGCACAGGAAAGGGGTCTTTTATATAGTGGATATGGTTTGGACCTTTGAGCCATGTCATTATTTGTACATAAAAATAAAAATTTTAAGCACAGTCCTTTATTCATCCTAAGTGGAATACAAACAAGGGCAAAAATAATTTAAAAACAGGGCCGGGCAAGGTGGCTCACTCCTGTAATCCTAGCTAGCACTTGGGAGACCGAGGTGAGTGGATTGCCTGAGCTCATGGGTCTGAGACTGACCTGAGCCGGAGCAAGACCTCATCTTTAGAAATACGTGGGTGTTGTGGCAGGCACCTGTGGTCCTGGCTGCTCAGGAGGCTGAAGCAAGAGAATCGTTTGAGCCCAAGAGTTTGAAGTTGCTGTGAGCTGTAACGCCACAGCACTCTACCAAGGGTGACAAAGTAAGACTCTCTCAAAAAAAAAAAAAAAAAAAATTTAAAAACAAACAAAATCATAAAATTTGTTAAGTAGTTTTATTAGTAGTAAAATAATAACATAATTTCACAACCTCTTTTAGGAATATTTTAGCATAAAACAAATATGCCAATGGTATTAAGAATTAAGATTTTCAGGATAAGAAAAAGAAATTTTAAAAGAGAAATTAGCTAAAACTATATAATTTTAAATACGTATTTGAAAATACCAGTATGAACTCACAATGTTTTAAAAATATATTTCCTAGCTCCATCCTCCTCACAAATGCAATAAACACATCTATGCCTAGATCTTGGTGTCTGCACTAAAGAAATCCAGCACTCTGGAGAAATGGCTGCCACAGGGCTGGAAAGGAAAGCAAAGGAGAGCCTGGGACGCTGGGCCAGAAACAACCTGCTCCAGGAAAGACACACAAAGTAAAAGGGACACAGGAGCCAGCTTGGAAGGGCTCCCAGTCGGTCACATTTGATCATTACAGAACAAGACTTAAACAGATTATGGCATACTGAATAAATAAAAAACCATTAATCAAAAATAAATTGATTTTTTTTTTCAATTTATCGTGGCTCAATGGGCTAAGGCGCCAGCCATGTACACCTGACCTGGCAGGTTCGAATCCAGCCCAGGCCCACCAAAGACGGCTGCAACCAAAAAATGGCCGGGCGTTGTGGCGGGCGCCTGTAGTCCCAGTTACTTGGGAGGCAAAGGCAAGAGACTCGCTTGAGCCCATGAATTGGAGGTTGCTATGAGCTGTGATGCCAGCTCAGGATGACAGCTTGAGGCTCTGTCTCAAAACAATAAAAATAAAATAATAATAAAAAATAAAAAAAATCTGCCACAATGGAGGTGACTATTATGCCAACTGTCTTCCCCCAAAAATTTGTAATAAAGGTTAAGAAAAAAAAAAAAGGACAACTGCTTAAGAGACAGGGTCTCACTCTCTTGCCCAGGCTAGAGTGCAATGTGGCAGAATCATAGCTCACTGTAACCTCAAATTCCTCGGCTCAAGCAATCTTCCTACCTCAGCCTCCAGAGTGGTGGGGACTACAGGTATGCACACCACGCCAGGCTGTCCAGTCTTTATAGGAATGAGGGAAACAGATAAAGAAGGAACAATAGCATTAGAAAGGCAACATGTTACTGCCTAACACTTCTGAAATGCACCAACAATCATACCGCATGGAATGGTATGGAAGTAGGGTGTTCACATGTCCCCACGTTCCCCAGAGATGACCTAACTGAGGGATGGGGTCAGTGATTCCCCCAGGCCCAGGAGGACAGTCTGCAAGGACAGGGCAACCCAAAGCACACTGTATCAACCATATGAACATGCCCCAAAAGTGCCACCCGGACCCAATCACAGGGTGTACACAGGGGCAGAGGCACAGAAAGAGACAGCCACCATGTGATGTGTGGCCCTATCCTACAGTCTGACTCAGAAAAAGCAGCCACTCAGGACATTTTTGGGGACAAGGAGGGACCTGACTGTTGATGGGCCAGTGAATGATACCGAGGGGTGTTGTTAACATTTCTCAGGTGGGATTGTGATTACTGAGAATGTCCTTTTCCTTCTCTTGAGAGAAAAGGACATTTAGAGGTGAAATGTCCTGATATCTGCCATTCCCTTCAAAAAAAGGTCTGGCAAGCCTCAGATAAGTGGTACTTGAGGCTCTATGTCTCAGGAGGAGTCTAAGAAAGTTCATAAAACAACCTTTAAAAACTGAAGTGTATTGCTTTTTCACTCTGAGCACACATGCCCTCAGCGAGCTGTCAAGCACACCCAGGAATCAAAGAGCTTGAAGTCAGACTCCGGGCCTGGTTCAAACTGGAAAGTGAAGGTACAAACTAAGACCTGGTCTAACCCTGAGAGTAACTTCAACACTCTGCGGATCACAGCCATAACTAACACACCCTAGGGATAGCAATGGCCATCAATTGCCTCAAAACTAGAAATTCCAATCTGAGCCACTGTGCCCACACAAAGAAAAACTATCATTCAGGACTGGGCTAAACTGATACAGGGAGCTCAAAGCTCAAAGCAAAGGGTTAAACTTCAGAAACTTAGAACCGGAGCTATTTCCATGAGATGTGGTCAGAAACCCCGATAAGGCTGCCTTGGAAACAAAGCACATTCCAAAGCAGCAAACAGACCACATTAAGGTCAGTTGATCCCTGTTCTGTCCCTGAAACGTTCTGGGTCACATACCTGGGCTCCCTGGATTGTTCTGATCACTCTTGTTGTGGGTCCCCTATACTTAACACCAGCACTCTGGACACTTACCCTTTCCTTTGGGGTCCAGACATTCCCACCAGTGACAGGCCTGAAATCAAAGCTGTGACTGAAAGTTGCTGGAATAGCCTCTCACTTCAAGGATGTGGAACATGGTTTGTGACATAGGAAGTGGAGCGCTCCCGGCACAGCACACAGACTCTGCTCTCTCTGCAGGGAGCAGGTGGAGCAGAGACCACCAAGTGAGCCTCAACTGGCAGCAGCTTTGGGTGAAAAGTTTCATTCTGGAATGAAGGGGCCCCTCAGGGTTACATCTGTGGAGGTCATGAGGCATGAGGACAGAGCAAGTCCAGGGTCAGCCAGTCCACAGCTCCAAGGGGTCAGGTCTTCCCACCCAGCACAATGCTGGGTGGCTGCAGCAACCACACAGAGCTGGCAGGGGGTGGACTGGCAGGCAGAGGTCCAGCTCCACCCTAGTCGCAAACCAGTATCAGATTTTTTTTTTGAGACAGAGCCTCAAGCGATAGCCCTGGGTAGAGTGCCCTGGTGTCATGGCTCACAGCAACCTCATGACGTCAATTCTCTTGCCTCAGCCACCTGAGTAGCTGGGACTACAGGCACCCGCCACAAAGCCTGGTTATTTTTTGGTTGTAGTTATCATTGTTTGGCAGGCCTGGGCCGGATTTGAACCTGCCAGCTCTGGTGCATGTGGCTGGCACCTTAGCTGCTTGAGCTACAGGCACCACACCAGTATCAGATGTTTTTATTCTACACACTTTGCTAGGAAAGACCCAGGCCATGACTGCTGGAAGTCCTTCAGCTGCAGTGAGATCAGAAGCACAGCACCCTCGCCAGGTGCTGGGCCCAGCACTTTCAATCCACCAAATCCCAAAAACAATCCCTGAGGGGCTGGGGAGGGGGCTTTACCAACGAGCATGTCGCTGTGCAGAGGCGCTGTGCTGCCCAGGAGGCCAGCCTACACCCCACGGGTGCTTCTTCCACAGGAGCCTCTGCCTGCTGCCCTGAGATTCTTCCAGGTTAGACTCAAACATGCCCTCCTTCCGAGGTTTTCCCCAGCACACTTTTCAAGCTGAGCATCACCACCTCCATCCTCATCTACCCGAAGTTTTTCTTAGAGCACTTAATGGGCCTTTTCCTCTGGTTTATAATCCTCACCACAACGACTATGTTCTCCAAGGCCAGGGCCTTTTTGATAAACCACCATTACCCCTGCACAGTTGACCCCCTCTGTCTCTCCTACTCTACTGCCTCAGAAGATTTTCTTTATTCCTAGCAATGCCTTCCTGAATTTGAACTACCAAAAGTACATATCAAATAATTAGCAAAGAAGTGATCTGAGGCATTCCAGGATGAAGAAGGCAGTGACAAGTAAGAGTGCAGGTGAAGGTACAGAAGACTGGGATGCAGAAAGCTGAGCCTCGGAAGGAGGCTGATGCTGGAAAGCTGCTATAACCCACCAACACTAAAGCAGAAGGCTTAAACCAAGGTGCTCAAGGACAGTACAGGTTAAAGGTACACCGACTTTCCAGTGAAATCTAAGACCTGATTGTACAGCTACATCCTCCAGTCCTGAGATTTTAAATGACTTGACAATCAAAGAGAAATGACAGGCACTGACTCTCTGAGCAGACACACAGAGAAGGAACAGAATGCTGGTAAGGAAGAGCTAGTAGGTTCTACTGCCAGCTCAGCTAGGCCCAATAGCTTTGCCTGCTCCTGCAGGACAACCATCACACCAGAGGAGGAGGGAAACAGACTAGAAGAAAAATCAAAGCAGGTAAAGCCAGGCAAAGAGCAAATGCACAATCAAGGTGAAGAGAAGGACAGCCCTGACCATGGCCACTTACTGCTCCTCATGCTTCCAGGGCTCCTCTTCTCAGTGCTCCTCACTCTAAATCTGTGCCCACCAGGGACCTGAAATACACACATTTCTTCCACTAAATAAATACTGCATGTCAGCTCCATCATTTACTGGAGACCATTCTCCAAGATATTGGGGCATTCTCCACACAACTTGAGGGACTCCCTGTGTACTGGAGTGGAGCTGGGAGTGGACATTAAACAGCAGAGTTTTCACATCCAAAAACATCAACCACCTTATGCAGGAATTAACCAGAACAAAGGGAGGGGGACTGTAAAGAAATTGTGTCAAGGGAACTAAAGGTGTTAGCTTTCTTCCAACATAGACTAACAGTGGCCTCTTGCCCTGGGCATCGCCTGTGGCTCAGTGGGTAGGGCGCTGGCCCCATATACCGAGGGTGGCAGGTTTGAACCCCGCTCCCGCCAAATTGCAACACAAAAGGGCGGGGGGCAGCGCCTGTGGCTCAAAGGAGTAGGGCAGCCCATATGCCAGAGGTGGTGGTTCAAACCCAGCCCTGGCCAAAAACTGCAAAAAAAAAAACAAAATAGCGGAGCCTTGTGGCGAGCAACTGTAGCCCCAGCTACTTAGGAGGCTGGGGCAAGTGAATAGCCTAAGCCCAAGAGCTGGAGGTTGCAGTGAGCTGTGACACTAAGGGTGACAAAGTGAGACTCTGTCTATTAAAAAAACAAATTAAAAAAAAATAGTGTCCTCTGCCCAAAGGATGGAGCCCTTGAAACTTTTTGAAGATTCACAGAATCCCTCTAACTTGTGCTGGATTTTCTGAGAAAAAGCAAAGGATAAGCAGATGTAATCTGTTTAAGGGTTACAGAAGTGGGCATCCTTTCATGGACATCCCACTGGAAACCCTCCGAGTACTGGAGTCAAAATCCCCTCAAGTTTCCTCTGGCAAGATAACTACCTGACTTAGCAACTGAAATTAATTCGTAATTGAAACCTGTCTTATTTATAACACTTAAAAAGAAATCCAACTAAATCCTTCCTAGGCTCTTGATTTTACCACCTCCATACACAGAGAATGCAACAAAAGTTAATATTTCCATATAAAAAGTCACGAGGATGCCCCCGCTTTAGCAGACTCACTGTAAGGTCTAGAGGACATTTTTAAAAACTATGCACTGAATCCGACCAGAGCTAAATTCAAAACAAATAACTTCCCTTTTTACAAACACCAGAAACCGACAGCCGCTTCTCCCGGCGCCCGGCCCCGCAGGCGAGTCTGCCGGGCAGCAGAGGTGCGGGTCACCCCGGGAGGACAAAGGGGAAGCAGGTACGAAGCGAGCGAGCTCGGGTGTGGAAAAGCAAGTGCGCTTGGGAAAACATCTGAAATTGCGACTTGCAATTTGTGTTCTCCTTCGCTAAATCCGAACGGTCAAGCCGAGAGGCACGTACAGTGACCGGCTGCTCCAGGCGCGGGGGCACCTGCCTCACGCTTCCCGGGCCCGGCCGGCCTCTTCCTGGACAGGGCCCGGGAGTGACCCCGGAGCAGGGCTTCTCCGGCAGTGACGCGCGGGGCCCGGCCCTGCCCGCCTGAGCCCGCCGCCCGCACGTGGGGCTGCCGCGGGCCGCGCCAACTTTGGGCCACTCGAGGTGTCCTGTCAGTGGGGCCGCCGCGCCACCAGCTGTCAGCTGGCCGGGGGCGGGCGGAGCTCCCAGGGCTTCCCAGGCCCCCCGCCCCCGCCCGGCCCCGCGCAGACAATAGCGGCCCGGCCCGGCCCGGCGCGGTCCGCCCGGCGGGACTGGGGGCGCGGGGACTCGGCGGCGGGGCTAGGCGGGGCGGCACCGGCCGCACACTCACCTCGGCGCGCGGGTCCAGCCCGGCTGCGCACGACGGACGGCGCGGGCGGACGCCCATTCATTAGCCGCGGCTTTGTCCGCCCGGCCCCTCCCGGCCCCGCCGCCCGCCGCCCGCGACGCCGCCGGACGCTGCGCCCCTCCCAGGGCCCCGCGCGGCGCGGGGCGGGGCCGGCGCGGGGGGCGGGACCGACGCGCGCAGGCGCAGTCCCCACGCACGCACCCCGCCCTTGTCCCTGTCCGGCCGCGGCACGCTGACGGGGCGGGGTCGGGCGGACAGCGCAGGCGCAGGCCACGGCCAGCCCGGGCTGTAGCTTGCCCCAGCTGCGGCGGGTGCTTCCTGCAGCTCGGAGGTCGGAGTCCTCTACTCTGAGGGCGCTTTGCTCGGCAGTGGAGACACCGGGCCCTCTGGGTCCCGCTTATTTGGTGCAGTGTCCGCGGGCTGCTTCTGTGCGACGTCGCGGGGACCCTCGAGGGCGGGTCAGTTAAGCCCTTAAGTCTAAGGCGATAAGGGGTTTCCCGGTTCGGCCCGGGGGTTGGAGACTTGGGATTAGGGCTTGACCCCGGCAGGGTCGGCCGGCCACGAGGCCCTAGGACGGGCCTACATGGCAGCGGGGCCCCAGGCAGAGCGGAGGCTGACCACGCAGGAATTCGAGCCTTTTCGGGATTTGGAAAAATCTGGACTTTTAATGTAGAATTTCCCTATGCAAGTTTGTGTACAGACTAGATAAGTTCTACAGGCTGAATTTGGCCCAGAGCTCCCTCGTTTGTGACGCTTAGACCACAGCTGTTTATGTATGAAAATAAGGCAAGTAAGTTCACCTTAAGTTGACTTACGCAGGGGTGTCTAACCTGCAGTCCACGGACCTACTGGAGAGATTTTCTTATCTATGGTGTAGGATATCAAGAAAAGCATACAGGGGCCTTTTCTTGCTAATCAGTATTAGTTAATGTTTGTGTATTTAATGTGTGTCCCAAGAAAATTTCTTCCAATATATAACAGAGACTAGAAAAGGTTGGGCACCCCGAAATGGTTAGGAAGTTGGTCTAGCGATTCCTGGCTTAACTCAGTAACTAGATTGACTTAGGTCATGCCTCCCTCTGCTAAGAGCCCTCCCCCTTCGCGTCCACTTCTGCTCTGCGGCTGATCTCATCACTCTGTTTTTGCACAGCCCCTGAGCTAAGAATAGTTTTCTCATTTTTAGTTAGGGGAAAATCAAAATAAGAAAAATATTTCAGGACGTGTGAAAATCATGTGAAGTTCTGATGTCAGTTAGTGTCCTAAATGCAGCTGTATTGGTGGCACACAGCCATGTGGGTACTGCCAACAGTGCTGTTCCTTTCAGGAGCAAAGCTGAGGGGTTGGATGCAGAAGCTGTGTACTGATGAAGCCAGGTCTTAGGAGGGCTGCCAGGCTACAGCACCTGCACCTGCTCTTCCCTCATCACTCATGCTGCAGCCACCCTCATCCTCCTTGGTGGTCCTCCTCAGGGCCTTTGCACAGCTGTTTCCTCTGTCTGGAATGCTCTACCCCTGTTACCTGCCAGTCTCATGCTCTCACTTCAAACCTTTGCCCAAGGTTTGGCATCATATTGGGGAGGCTTAACCTGAGTGTTGTCTATAAAACAAGACGTCACTTTCTTCATCCCCTCTCCTGGCTTCATCTCTGTCCAACATACAGTAGTATATTTGTTTGTGGTGGGCACTGACACTCCCACTCCCACTGGTGTTGCAGGAGGGCAGGGACTTCTTGGTTGTGTGAACTGACAGATTATGCCTTCTAAAGGAACAGGTTGGTTAAGCACCCACACTGAGCTGAATGTGGAAATAGGAGATTGCCCGAGCTGAAGAGCAGCAATTCTTCCCATTGGTGGGAAGAAGAGGGACCCATTGGTGAGGGCTGCCCCAGCCAGCACAGCGTGACAGGTCCCTCCTGTCCCTTCCAATTTGTGCAAGCCAATCAGGTGTGGCCTGTTCTCTTGACTCCTCACAGGAAGGGTCTTGATTTGTGTGGAGGGTGGCCCTATCACCTAATGTCCAAGTGGGACAATTTGGAGCATGGTAATGGTGAAGCCAGAACCCCAACAGGGTCTGTCCCAGCAACCAGGACCACATTGACTCAAGAGTATCTGTAATCCATTCCTTTAACAAATCTTGGACAAGTAGGAGTACTCTCTACAATTACGTGCCCAAAATACTGTATCTTATTTTTCATTTATCTGAACCAAAGCATGAGGTCCTGGGATCAGGCAGGTGCTTTATCCAAGTTCCAAGTATGGACTTTGAGCCCCAGGAAGACAAGGAGGGGCGGCAACCTTGCAGGGCATCACCCTCGCTCAGTCAATAATGGGGGTGAACATGGGCTGGTGTCCTGGTCCTGTCTGCTGAGGCCATGAGTTGGTCTGCAGCATCCTCCCAGGCAGGTGACCCTCCTCTATGCCTAGAGCACGGTGGCCCATGCAGGGTTCACTTGCAAGTGGTGTGACCTCGGATGAGCTTCACAGCTGAGGTTACTGAGTCCAGCTGGGTCAGCTGACCTTGGTGGTCAGTGGTCACTGGAGAGGCACAGACCTTGCTGTATGAGGGTCCTGAGGCCCAGGACTGGAAGGAGGTGGCCCTCCTGAGAGTCTCACAGCCTACAGTATGGTGCAGGGGACAGAGCCCCACAGGGAGTTCTCATGTTTGGGGCCCGGGACACCTCTGTCATCCTCCCTGCCTCCCTTTGGGGACAGTGTGCGCTGGGGAGGCTCCAGAGCTGCCGGCAAGGAGGGACGAGGGATGGGGAAGGGGTCTCTTTAAAGGGAAGAGCAGCCGCACGCTGCAGGAGAGGGCCCCGGGCACGGAGCGCCCGCTATTCCCTAGTCACCACGACAGGGACCGCAGCACGCAGTCCCCTCATGCACGTGACACACACACGGGAGGAGCGGAAACCCTGCGCCGCGCCCGAGCCCGCTTGCCCTTCTTCCTTCCGCGGCCCCGCCCCAGGAAGCCGGCCGCGGAGAGGCGGGGCGGGGCGGGGAGACGCCCGCGCGGGACCCGGGAACCCTCAGCGCCCGCCGCGGGCGGGCGAGTGTCACGGAGCCCCACCGACCACCTGCGTTAGCCCCGCGGGGACCCTCCGTGTTCGAGTCTCCTTCGGGAGCCCACCCGTGAAGAAAGGAGGCAATGTGAGCCCGAGCCCGGCGTGGGGTCGTCCCCGGCCCTTGGGACCCTTGACAGTCCGGGGCCAGGTCCCCCGCACAGCGCCCAGCGCTCGGAGAAGCCCCGCGGGCACCCCTCGGGGCTGCGGAGGAGCCGGAACTCGCTCCCCTTCCGTCGCCCCCTTGCGGGTCTGTCGCGCCTGCGGGTCCCAGAACCTCTTCGGCCCTCGGGGTGGTGGGAGCCTGGGGGAAGCCCTGCTCTACCCCGGGATCGGCACATAGGAGTGCTCCCCTCTGCAGGTGGTCCTCGGGGGGGCAGGTGCCCTCCGGAGAGGCGGCAGCGGCCGGGCCTGGGCCTCGAGCTGCGCCGCTGGATGGGACGGACGGGACGGCCACCAGAGCGAGGGCGTACCTGGATGTCACTGCGCCGCCTGTCTGGGGCGGTGGCTGACACCGCCGGAAGCTCGTGCGGGACGGGCGGGAGCAGGCTGCCTACTATCGTGGCGGGCAGGGGTTCAGGTTCGCCCCCCACTGCCAAGTCTCAAGCAACGGAATGGCAGTAATGCCACTTCCTCTGCCCGAGGAAGGGTGAGGACAGTGGCCGAGGCGAGCGACCTGCACCGCTAGGGCCCCCGTGCACCTGCAGACTGGAGGCCCGACGGTGAGGCCCTAAATGGAAAGGGGGAAGGGGAACTAGGGAGGGCTGGTGTGCTCGGCTGCAGCTGGACTCCTCCTGGGGGCAGAGGATGCGGTTGCAGGTGAGTTGGGGAATGGTGGGGCTGTGAGCGGGCTCCAGGAGGGGACTCGGGAGAGCAAAGGGACAACATTTGGTGAGGGATGTCCGTGGGAGAAGCTGCAGGTGAACTACCAGCAGGGGACAATGACCTCAGGGGAAATGGAGCCTTGGGGAAGAGGGGGGAGGGCAGGGGGAGTTCATAGCAGAAGCGCCAGGAGGAGAACTGGTGGCTCCTGGGAAGGGGCTTGTGGCTGGGGTGGGGGGCATGGCCTGCCTCGGAAGAAGCTCTCAGGCAGAGTTCAGCAGCTGGAGCCCTGCAGGTGGGGGACAAGGCCTGTGCTGGGGCTGCAGTGAGCCAGGTAGGAAGGGGCTGAAGGGGCTGCTAAGCCGGTGGGGATGTGCAGGGGGTAGTGAGAGAATGACCCAGTAGGGAGAATTGAGAAAATCCCCTCAGGGTCCTTGGTAAGCGACAGAGGCTGTGTCCAGGGCCAGGTGTGTGTGGGGTGTCTCCCCAGAGCAGAGGGTTCAGGTGGACGATGTGGGTCCTCTACCCAATTGGCATTGGGACACCAGGCTGGAGGGTGCTTCCGTCTTATTTTTCAAGGTGGAAATGGCTTTGGAGTTTATGATCATAGCTGAAATTGCCAGATTTAGCAGATAAAAATACAAATATTGCATGGGACACATGTATACTAAAGAAATACCTGTTGTTTATCTGACAACCCTAATAGTAACAAGAATGCCATTCCTCCTAAATAGTTCAGCCAGCAGCAAAAATTCTTTAAAAAAAAAAAAAGGTCACATCCCGAAAGGATAACTTTGAGAACACTTAGGTACATGTATTGTCCACATTTTTATACTACACTGTAGATTTAAAAAAGAGGAAATGTTGTGCTATATGTACTCCTTTGTAAACCGCTGTTTCCACTGATGAGTGCCTCACATCACAGCTGCAGCTGCCCGACCCTGCATGGCAAGTGTGAGCACACAGCCCTTCGCATTTGGGACATACCAAGAAAGAAGGTTCTCGTGTCTGCCTGGTTCCTGAGCTCCCAAACCCTGTCATTTCCTGAGTGATGGGGTGACAGCAGTGTCTTACACAGGGCTCCTCAATGCACTGGAATTTCCTGAGCAACAGAGACATCCCTTGTTCTAATGAGGCAACTCTTGGTGGCTGTCAGATTGGAGCTGGTTACCAGGAAGACTGGAACTTTCAGACCCATCCCCTAACCTCTGGGAAGGGCAGAGGGGCTGGAGATTGAATTAATAATCCAAGATGTCTACATGATGAAGCCTCCAGAAGAATCCCTAAACAGTGGGATTCAGCAAACTCCTAGGTTGACAGATGCATCCCCATTTGGGGGACGGGGCATACTCCAGCTCCTTTGGGACAGAAGCTGAGAGGGGTCCCAACTTTATCCTATGATCTCGGGCACCTTTTCATCTGATCATGTGTATCTTTTATCATGTCTTTTATAATAAACTGGTAAACGTGTTTCCCTGAGTTGTGTGAGCCATTCTAGCAAATTACCCACCCCAAGGCAGGGACCACAGGAACCTGCTTAAGCAGAAGTATCAGGGGCCACGACTTCTGACTGGCATCTGAAGTGGGGTCTGTCTTGTGTGATTGAGCCCTTAACCTTTAAGATTGGATACTGACGCCATATACATAGTGTCAGAATTAAACTGAATTATTGGACATCCACTTGGTGCCCAGTTGGTTAATATGTGAAAACTGCCCCACATTTGGTGTCAGAAACAAAGCATTCTGTGTGAGAAGAAAGAAAAGACAGTTTTCTGCTTTTAATCAGGATCCCAGGTGTGTCAGTTTCCTTATCAAAAGCACCTCACCGAGAAGCATGACCGTAGGCTGGGCGCAGTAGCATGCCTGTAACCCTAACACTTTGGGAGGCTGAGCTGAGTGCATTGCTTGAGCTGAGGAGTTCAAGACCAGCCTAAGCAAGAGCGAGGACCTACCTCTAAAAATAGCCGGGTGTCATGGAGGGTGCCTGTAGTCCCAGCTACTTGGGAGGCTGAGGCAAGAGAGTTGCTTGAGCCCAGGAGTTTGAGGTTGCTGAGAGCTATGATACCATGGCACTCTACCAAGGGTGACATAGTGAGACTGTCTCAAATTAAAAAAAAAAAAAAGAGAAGCATGACCATTATTGTTCCTATACAGACCCTTCTGGATACTTCCTTAGAAAAAATTAATAGCGGCTCGGCACCTGTAGCTCAACGGGCTAAGGCACCAGCCACGTACACCTGAGCTGGCGGGTTTGAATCCAGCCGGGGCCGCCAAACAACAACGGCTGCAACCCAAAAATGGCCGGGCGGCTCGGCGCCTGTGGCTCAACGGGCTAAGGCGCCAGCCACGTACATCTGAGCTGGCGGGTTCGAATCCAGCCCCGGGCCCACCAAACAACAATGACGGCTGCAACCAAAAATGGCCGGGCGTTGTGGCGGGTGCCTGTAGTCCCAGCTACTTGGGAGGCGGAGGCAAGAGACTGGCTTGAGCCCAGGAATTGGAGGTTGCTGTGAGCTGTGATGCCACAGTACTCTATCCAGGGTGACAGCTTGAGGCTCTGTCTCAAAAAAAAAAAAAAAATGGCCGGGCGTTGTGGCGGGCGTCTGTGGTTCCAGCTACTTGGGAGGCGGAGGCAAGAGACTCGCTTGAGCCCAGGAATTGGAGGTTGCTGTGAGCTGTGATGCCA
>CAUYON010087074.1:0-20571 GCA_963573935.1 Arctocebus calabarensis
GTAGAATATAAATGTCTTCATATAGTGATTAAAAGGCCATGAAGGCTATGTTAAATAGTTCAATGAAAATATTTCAGATTGTATATGAAGTCAGCACGTTGTGCCCCATGATTGCACCAATGTACACAATTATGATTTAATAAAAATGAAGAAAATAAAAAAAAAGAAAATGTGTTTGAATTTGCTCTTGTTGAAGTATAGTGTTTTATAACTTAACAAGTATTTAAATTCTACATGTCAATCTCTTATCTAGTAAAATTTCCATATAGACTTGATAATATATTTGGTGCCTAAAATTGGATTTACTATACCAAGTAGCGTATTATTTTTTTTCTTGACATTCTGGGGCTCAGGCTAGAATCCATGGTGTCACCGTAGCTCACAGCAAACTCAAACTCCTGGGCTCAAGTGATCTTCCTGCTCAGCCTCCTGAGTAGCTGGGACTACAGGTACCCAGCAGGATGCCTGACTAGTTTTTTCTATTTTTAATAGAGACAGGGTCTCATTCTTGCTAAAGTCAGTCTTGAACTCCTGAGCTCAAGCAGTTCATCCACTGTGTCAGCCTTGCAGAGTGCTAGGAGTCAGTTATGAGCCACCATGCCTGGCCGGACACTACCACCTTAGCATCTGAGCCATCTAGATAGCATACTGAATTCAAATCAGGATGTTAACTTACCTGCTTGTTTTAAAGGAAGATTTTTAAATAAATAGATTCTAAATCAACTCACTGAAAGACATTTAAATAATATATAGGTAAATTTCAGCTTATTTTATCTTTAACTTTTTAAATTATTATATTACAAGAAATAATAGTTTGTTCAATGTTGTTTAAAGGTATAGTATTTCTATTAACATTTAATTCTTCCTCATTGGTCTTTGTTTTCTTTGTAAGTGTTAAAATAGTATCTACTGTTGGTTCTTTATCACAACTAAACTCATTTTTTTCCATTGGATATTTTATTTTATTTTATTTAAGACAGAGACACACTTGTTCACCCTTGTAGGGTGTCATGGCATCTTAGCTCACAACAACTTCAAACTCTTGGGTTCAAGTGATCCTCTTGCCTCAGCCTCCCTAGTAGCTATGGGCGGCCCTCCACAATGCCCAACTATTTTGACAGATGGGGTCTTGCTGTGGCTCAGGCTAGTCTCGAACCTATGAGCTCAGGCAATCCACCTGCCTTGGCCTCCCAAGTGCTGGGATTATAGGCTTGAGGCACAGCACTTGGCCCGCCATTTGATTTTTTAAAGGAAAAAATAATAGATTTACCTTAAAGACCTATAGATGCATTAATATAGGTTTTGATTGTTTCAAGCTCATAAAGTTTAAATGCTGACAGGTTTCAAGCATTGAGAAGAACAGTGTTTGACCTCAAACAGTAGCATCAGCAACTATAATTATAATTAGAGAATGGGTTTTAACATTGTCAAAAAGAATCTTTAGGCTTTTATAGGTTATAATCACTATTTCAAAATAAATAACTTTACACATTTTGCCCAAATTCTCTGCTACTTCTTTCCAAAGAGAATTTAAGTTAGCTTATATCAATTGTAATATGTCCTGGATACAGATTTACATTAAGAAAATAGATAATAAGAGCAAGGAAAAATATATATACATAGGGCAGCATAATGAGGCCAGAAATAGACAAAGGCTTTAACTTCTAAGATTATGAACAGTTACATACGTAAAATTAAATAAAGGTGAGACTTCTGGAATAACTGACTGGCTATTTGGCACAAAAGTAAAGCTAAACAGATGAACTGAAAATGACCACTTATGGACTAGAAATTAATGAGTGGGCAGGTTACAACTTGAGAAAGATTTATTCAAGAAAATCAACTGAATCTTGATAAGAATAGTGAAATATGGCTTTTTAGATAAAGTATGGTCCTCCCTCTCCAGCCCCATGCTGGAGAGAAGTTTCCCCCCAGAACATCAGGAATACCATAAAGTAAAACATTTCTGTTGCTGTCCTGGAAGGCGCAGACTAGACCCGAGTACAGAAAATATTATTCTCAGAGGCATCGTCAAAAGCAGCAGTGATCTCAGTAGCAAAACAACCAAAGAAGGCTAATATAAAAATATGGCTAACGTACATTATTCAGAAAATTAAGAGGATGTGGTCAAGCGTGGCTCCCTCCCTAATGCCCTTCTTATCCCTGGTTGTCCAGAAGACTTATGCTCACAAGTCTTACTGAAGATCAAAAAATTCCTACTGAGGGAGGGGTGGGGAAAGGAAGAGCAGAGAGAAGGAAGGAGCGAGGGGGGTGGGGTCTTGGCATGTGCCACACTTTTGGGGGGCAAAACACGATTGTAAGAGGGACTTTACCTAACTAATGCAACCAGTGTAACATGGTTTCCTGTATCCTCAATGAATACCCAACAATAAAAAGAAAAAAAAAGTATCCAAAGTATACTATGAAATCAATATATAACCATCTACACATTCTTAGGAATGGCAAAACATAACTATTGTCCAGAAAGTAGATGGGAAGAGGAGAGAGAGGGGAGGGGAGGGGATATGGGAGGGAGGAGAGTATTTGGGGGGACCTCACCGAATGTGCATGATGCAATGGTACATTTCAAAACTATTAAGAAAAAAAATCGAAACTATTAAGAAATGAGTATAATTGTGATGGATGTGTTACTTAATTCAATGTAAAAATTTCACATTGTATATTGAAGCAGTACCCTGAACCCCATAAACGTATCGATGTACAAAGTTATGATTTATTAAGAAAAAAAGATATTGGTATGACAAATGTTTTTCAGTGAACAGATCTTTCCCTACAAGAAAAGAGTCAAATTTTCTTTGCTCTGTTTCACAGAGCTCTGGAAGGTTTGGGGGCTAAAACAACAACAGCAAAAAAACAATCAACCAATGAAAAAACTCTACAATAATAAAATGTCATTTTGGAATTATTAAAAAAAAAAAATAGCCAGGCGTTGTGGCGGGCGCCTGAAGTCCTAGCTACTTGGTAGGCTGAGGAAAGAGAATCGCTTAAGCCCAGGAGTTGGAGGTTGCTGTGAGCTGTGATGCCACAGCACTCTACCCAATGTGACAGCTTGAGGCTCTGTCTCTAAAAAAATGAAAAAACATAGAAAAACTAGCCGGATGTTATGGCAGGTGCTTATAGTCCCAGCTACTTGGGAGGCTGAGGCTGGAGGATTGCCTGGTCCCAAGAGTTTGAGGTTGCTGTGAACTATGAAGCCATAGTTCTCTACCCAGGGTGGCAGTTCATTCTGTGTCTCAAAAAAAAAAAAAAAAAAAAGGCTCAGTGCCCGTAGCTCAGCAGCTAAGGCGCCAGCCACATATATCAGAGCTGGCAGGTTTGAACCCAGCCCAGGCTGCCAGACAATGACAATTACAACCAAAAAATAGCCGGGCGTTGTGGCAGGCACCTGTAGTCCCAGCTACTTGGGAGGCTGAGGCAAGAGAATTACTTAAGCCCAAGAGCTTGAGGTTGCTGTGAGCTGCAATGCTATGGCACTCTACGGAGGGCAAGATAGTGAGATCCTGTCACACACACACAAAAAAGAAGGCTGAGTGCCATGGCTCCCACCTGTAATCCCAGCACTTGGGAGGCCGAGGTGGGTGGATTGCCCAAGCTCACAAGTTTGAGACCAGTCTGAACAACAGTTAGACCTCATCTCTAAAAAAAAATAGCCAGGCGTTGTGGCAGGTGCCTGTAGTCCCACCTACTTGGGAGGCTGAGTGAAGAGGATCACCTAATCACAAAAGCTGGAGGTTGCTGTGAGCTGTGACACCATAGCACTCTACCAAGGGTGACCAACTGAGACTCATCTCAAAGAAAAGAAAAACAAGCGTTGGGGAGGGTTAGTGGCGAAATCAGAAACCTTATGCATTGCTGATGGAAATGCAAAATGGCTTAGATGCTGTGGAAAACGGTTTGTTAGTTCCTTAAAAACTTAAGCATAGGGCGGCTCCTGTGGCTCAGCGAGCAGGGTGCCGGCCCCATATACCGAAGGTGGCGGGTTCAAGCCCGGCCTCGGCCGAACTGCAAAACAAAAAAAAAAAAACTTAAGCATAGCATTACTATATGATCCAACAATTCTACTCTGGGGTGTATTGCCAAATGAATTGAAAACAGGGAGTCAAACACGTACATGTTCATAGCGACTATTCGCACACCTTTTAGTATAATACAACCCGTTGGTAGCTAAGAGGTAGAACCAGCCCAAATGTCTGTCAGCAGAGGACGGACAGAATTGGGTCTGTCCACACAATGGGACATCATCCAGCCACAGACAAGAATCAAGCACAGCCACCTGCTACAATGTGGGCAAACCTTGAAAACATCGTGTGAAAAAAGCCAGGACAAAGGGCAGGGGTTGTCTGGTTCCACCCACATGAAATATCCCAAAAAGGTAAATCCTCAGAGACAGAAAGTAGATTTTTTTTTTATTCTTTTTTGAGACAGAGCCTCAAACTGTCGCTCTGGATAGAGTGCTATGGCATCACAGCTCACAGCAACTTCCAACTCCTGGGCTCAAGCAAGTCTCTTGCCTCCGCCTCCCAAGTAGTTGGGACTATAGGTGCCTGCCACAACACCCAGCTATTTTTTTTTTTTTTTTGTAGAGACAGAGTCTCACTTTATCGCCCTGGGTAAAAGTGCCGTGGCGTCACACTGCTCACAGCAACCTCCAGCTCTTGGACTTAAGCGATTCTCTTACCTCAGCCTCCCTAGTAGCTGGGACTACAGGCGCCCGCCACAGCGCCCGGCTATTTTTTTGTTTTTTACAGTTCGGCCAAGGCCGGGCTTGAACCCGCCACCTTCGGTATATGGGGCCGGCGCCCTGCTCGCTGAGCCACAGGAGCCGCCCTCCCCCAGCTATTTTTTGGTTGCAGCTGTCATTGATGTTTGGCGGGCCCTGACCGGATTCAAACTCGCCAGCTGAGGTGTATGTGGCTGGCGCCTTAGCCACTTGAGCCACAGGTGCCGAGCCAGAAAGTAGATATATTTTGTTTGTTTGTTTTTGAGACAGAGTCTCACTCTGTAGCCCGGGTTGGAGTGCAGGGGTCTCAGCCTGGCTCACAGCAATTTCCAACTCCTGGGCTCAAGGGATCCTCCCACCTCAGTCTCCCCAGTAGCAGGGACTACAGGCACCCGCCACAATGCCCAGCTAGTTTTCCTATTTTTAGTAGGGATGGGGTCTCCCTCTTGCTCAGCCTGGTCTTAAACTCCTGAGCTCAAGTGATCCTCCCACCTCAACCTCCCAAAATGCTGAGATCACAGGCATGGGGGCCTGGCCAGAAAGCAGATTGACAATTGCCAGGGGCTGGGGGGTGGGGGGTAGTGAGGGGTGGCTGCTTACCTGCTTTGGTTTTACTTTGGAGTGATGGAAATGCTTAGAACTAGGCAGAAGTGGTAGTTGGGCAATATTGTGAAAATACTAAATCAGTACTGAGTCATCCACTTGAAAATGGTTGATTTTATGCAATGAGAATTTCACCTTAATGAGTGACTGAAGAATCAAGTGCAGTTGTCCCATAGTGCACAGTGCCTTAGAGCCATGCTCTGGAGGGAGAGACGACCCTCAGGGAGGGAGGAGGACACCACTGTCCTTAGCAGGACCATCACAGTTTACACACTGTGGTCTCAAGGTCTCTCTCAAAAGGGACACATCTTTGGTGTAAGCCACGGATGTCATCTTGGCCCTTTGGCTCCTCCAGGACCCAGCACTGCCAGCTGCCCCCTCCCTCCAGCCCAACTCACCCCACCCCAGGGAGCCAGCCTACTTACCTGGGTATTGCACATCTCTGCCTGCAGGTTGGCACCGACGCACGCACGCCCCCCAAAGGCAGGTCTGTGAAAGTCCACAGGATGGGAGGGCATAAGGTGACCGCTGCCCCAACCAGGCACTAGGGTGCAGCCACCCACCCTGGCCAAAGAATAGTGCCCCTCTGAACAGTACCTGGGGTTGTTGCACCGCCGCCTTCGTGTGACAACACCTCCTCCACAGGAGCGGGAGCAGGGACTTAAGGGGCCCCAGCTAGACCAGCGCCCATGTACTGCCACCCGGGCCAGCTCCACCAGGGAGAGACAGCGGCCCTTGGAGCACCACTGCAAGGCAAGGACAGCGTCATCTCCCACCCTCAGGGGCTCTCAACTCACTGGGGACTCCACCCACAGGGACCTCCAGTATACATGAGGACCCTAGCACACACAGGGACCCCCTCAAAGCATAGGGAGCCCACCCATAGGGAACCCAAGTACACATGAGGACCCCCAGCACAAACAGGTACCCTCTCAAGACTTAGGGTCCCCCATACACACAAGGACCCCAACACACACAGGGACTCCCAGCATATAAGGGACTCACCCATTCAGGGATCCCATATTCACAAGACCCCCCAGAGGGGCACCCCTAAGAACTCCACATCCACAGGTGTTTCCATGCACCCAAGCACCCCACAAGACGCAGTCTCCTTAAGCACAAGCACTAAGGAGAAGAGGTCAAACCCACCCAAGGGACAGAGGGAAGGTCTGGCCAGGTTGAGTCAGAGGGAGGGAGCCCCGCCCAGGACCAGAGTGAGACAGGAAGGCAGCACAGGTAGACATCCAGGCAAGGAAGGCTCAGGCCACACTGTCACTTGCAAAGACTCCTCTCTGCAGAATGGGAGTGACAACACAATGTCTAACTAGTTCCAGGGCTGAGGAGAAGGGAAACAGGGCACAGCAGGGCGTCCAGGAACTGGTGTTCAGTTAACACCGACAGGAGCAGTGTGGAGGCCAAGAGCGGCAGCACTGGGTCCAGCGGGCAGCGCCCAACCTCCCACCTGTCTCGGTAGACTCAGAGCAGGACCCTGAGGACTTCCTGTCAACCTAGAGCACCCCTGCCTTCCAGGCGCCGCAGAGGATAGGGTGAGCGTTCAATCAGGCCAGGGCCATCCTGCTGCCCCCTCTCAGGACCTGACCCGAGTCACTAGGAACAGCTCCAGGACTCTCGGACCTGCCCCTCGCTTCCCAGCTACTCTCATCCCAGGAATAAGGCAGCCTGGCTGGAGGTGCCGGTGGGAAGACGCAGGAGTGTGCAACACGTACACACACATGCACAGACGCTCTCTCAACCGAGCTCACTCTATGCTCTGACCTTCTCCACACCACACTCTGTCCCATCCAGGAGAGGAATGAGCAGTCGGCTGCAGCTGCTTTGGTACAGAGGGTCTGTGTGGCAGGACAGAGCCTGACACATGTCCTAAAAGAGGGGACAAGTGGCCAGCTCAGAGCCCCCAGGGCCTGTCAGGTCATCATCCAGCCCTAACTGTCCCTCCCAGACCACAGGACACACTGACACAGCCAGTTTGCTGCTCCATGGGTGCTGGTGGCTTGGGAGGAGAACACATGGCTGACCCATCTGTCGGGAACAGGGCCTCTGACCAGACCTTTCCCTAAAAGTACGTTTTTGGCTTGGCACCTATAGCTCAGTGGCTAGGGTGCCAGCCACATACACTGGAGCTGGCGGGTTCAAATCCAGCCCAGGACTGCCAAACAACAATGACAACTACAACCAAAAAAATAGCTGGGGGTTGTGGTGAGCGCCTGTAGTCCCAGCTACTTGGGAAGCTGAAGTAAGAGAATCGCCTAAGCCCAAGAGTTCGAGTGAGTGAGACTTTGTCTTAAAAAAAAAAAAAAAAAAAAAAATAGAAGTCAGGTGGCACCTGTGGCTCAATGGGTAGGGCGCCGGCCCCATATACCAAGGGTGGTGGGTTCAAACCCAACCCCGGCCAAACTGCAGAAAAATAACCAGGCGTTGTGGCGGGCGCCTGTGGTCCCAGCTACTGGGGAGGCTGAGGCAAGAGAATTGCCTAAGGCCAGGAGTTGGAGGTTGCTGTGAGCTGTGACGGGACAGCACTCTACCGAGGGCAATTAGGTGAGACTCTGTCTCTACAAAAAAAAAAAATAAATAGAAGCCGCTTCCTCCAGGGATTAGTCCACACTGACTGTGGCCCTGATGGTGAGAAGTCCTTGGTTACTAGTTAGGGTCGGTGCCCTCACTCAGCCAGGAGTCCATGGGTAGAGGCCCTACAACGGCCAGCTGCATATTATAATTTGTGGGGCCCAGTCAAACAAAAATGTGGAGGCTTTTGTTCAAATTATGAGAAACAGCATTAAACCAAGTCACCCTAGCTGTGCCTCTGCCACGCCTGGCACCGGGTAGCTGGGCAGCGCGACTGAGCAGATGGCCATCCCGTGCTGCAGGCAGACTCACAAGGTCCTCTCTGGCAAAGGTGCAGGCCACAGCCGCGGGCCCGAAGGCCACCTGGCACTGCTCATCCGGGCTGTAGTAGAGGCCAGGCTGCGCCTCCGCCGCGAGCACAGTGGACTCTGGCCCGGGAGGGTCCCACAGGCAGCGCGCCCGTCCTGCGCTGAGACGAAGCAGGGGCTCACGCCGCGCACCGACACCGCGTGGAGGCGGAATGCAGTGTGAGCCCGAGGGTGGGGGCGGGAGGCGTGGCACCGAGTGGCGGTGGATGCCGAGCTGATGGAGGGGCCAATCCAAGCGGATGGAGCCACGAGGGGGGACTCAGAGGGCAGAGAAGGGAATGGGGCAGTCGATGTAAGGAGTGGGAGTGGACGCGGGGGCACCGGGTAAGGACGAATTAAGGGGTGGGCACAGGAACGGAGTGGGACGGAGGAACCGGTGCAGGGAAGTAGGAGATAATGGAGGGAGTGGGCGCAGGGCGTGGGATGGGAGTGGACGGAATAGGCGAAGGGAGGGGTGGGCGAAGGGACAGGTTGGGGAGCATGTGGCGGGGCGCGGATGGAGGGCTGGGATGGAAGGGTGGACGCGGGCTGGGAAGTTGCCGCTGGGGCTCAGGGTTGGGGTGAAAGACAGGCAGCGGGGCGCGCCCCGCGCCGCTACCTGAGCAGGTGCTGCAGCTGCCGGCGGCTGCAGGCGGACCAGGCCGGGCCCCCGTGGGCGCGCGCGGAGCCACTGGACGCCATTACGTGGCCGCCGGGGCCGCAGTCGCTGCCGGGCTCGCCGTCGTGCTCCAAGCCCAAGCTGTAGCGGGAGGCGGCGCTGAGGGGTGGCCAGGGTCGGGGAGCCCTGGGGTCGCAGACTGGCGAGTTTTCCCACAGGGTCGACCCCTGAGCTAACCGGGCTCGCCCGGTGGAGCGAGTCGCAGTCGCCTGCCTCAGTTTCCCGCTGGGGAGTTAATGCTGGCCTGGCAGGATGGTTTCTGCCTCTTTTGGATAATTAATATAAAAAGGCTTTTTAAACGTTAAAGTCCAATTAGTACAGGGTGTTATATGTCTTGGGGACAGGTAGGGATGGGGTGCGAGGGCCCTAGAGACTGCTGATGGCAGATTCTTTGCACCAGTGTGTTCAGTGTGTGACAAGCCGTGGGGTGCACGTATATATACTACAGTGTAAAAGTTGGAGGAAATGTGCCTGCCCTTGGCCACCATTCCCGTTCCTAGATGGTAAGAAAATGGTTTTCACACTGTAAGAAGGGACTTTTTTAGTCCTCGGCAGAATTTATGGGGGGGCTGTTATTGGGATGGGGGCGGGGGATCTCCAATTGCCAGGCACTCCCTGGGAATTCTACGTGCAGCTCAGAAGGCTTGGTGGGCATGGAGGATGGACGCTTTCACTTTTTACTAAAGAAGACTTTGTACTGTTGGCTCAGTGCCTGTAACTCAGCGCCGGCCACATACACCGGAGCTGATGGGTTCAAATCCAGCCCCGGCCTGCCAAAAAACAATGACAACTACAATCAAAAAATAGGCCGGCGGCTTGGCACCTGTGGCTCACCCGGCTAAGGCACCAGCCACATACACCTGAGGTGGGGGGTTCGAATCCAGCCCGGGCCCGACAAACAACAATGACAGCTGCAACCAAAAAATGACTAGGCGTTGTGGCGGGCGCCTGTAGCCCCAGCTACTTGGGAGGCCGAGGCAGGAGACTCGCTTGAGCCCAGGAATTGGAGGTTGCTGTGAGCTGTGATGCCACAGCACTCTACCCAGGTGACAGCTTGAGGCTCTGTCTCAAAAAAATAGGCGGGCAGTGTGATGGGCGCCTGTAGTCCCAACTACTTGGAGGCTGAAGCAAGAGAATCACTTAACCCCAGGAGTTGGAGGTTGCTTTGAGCTGTGACGCCACAGCAGGGCAACATAATGAGACTCTTTCTCTTAAAAAAAAAGGCTCAGTGCCTGTAGCACAGTGGTTACAACACCCACCGCATACACCAAAGGAGCCAGGTTCAAGCCCGGCCCAGGCCAGCTAAATGACAAAGACAGCTTGCACCTGCAATGAAAAATAGCCTGCCATTTTTGTGGCAGGCACCTGTAGTCCCAGCTACTCAGGAGGCTGAGACAAGAGAATCGCCTAAGCCCAGGAGCTGGAGGTTGCTGTGAGCTGTGAAGCCACGGCACTCTACCAAGGGCAACAAAGTGAGACTCTGTCTCTAAAAAATTAAATAAATAAAAATAAAATAAAATTGTCTTTTTAAAAAAAGAAGTCTGTTCTGTTTGAATTCTTACTGCAATTGGATATTATTTTTGTAATTGAAACACAAAAAATCAAAAAGAAAAGAAACTCACCACTCTAGGTAAATGAAAATAGGAGCAAAGGTTTGCCCACAAGAATTCATAATGTTCATAACAGGAAAAATTTGGAAAAAAACTAAACATCCGACGAGAGGAGATAAATAAATTATGGGCATATTGAATAATGTGAAAGCCCTAAGGAAATGTTTGGGATATATTGTTACATTATAAGGCAGGTAACAAAGCAATGTACAGTATAATCCCAATTTTACAAATAAAAAACTGAATGTGTACATATAAAGAAAACTGAAATTAAATTAAAAAGGTATCTCTAAGTAGTGGGATTTGAGATCTACAAAAAGCATTTTCTAATTGCTGTTTCTTTTGCTTGTTTTCTGAAAGGTGGGAAGTTTCTTTTAATTATTCAGCAATCAAAAAGGATCAGTTGCCCTGTCCTAAACCCCAGATGCCCTTCTTACTCCACTGGAGTCAAGGTGCAGGCTCCTCTGTCAGGCTCTGCAAGAGCTCTTGCCTGCCCCAATCCTGGGGGGCCAGGGCAGCTGCCTACCTGTGCCCAATCTCATGAGCGATGGTGACCCCCAGGTCAAAGCCAGTGTCCTCGGTGATAAGGCAGCTCCAGGAATGGGAGCAGACACCCCCCAGCTGGGTGACTCCCCGCACCTGCCGGTCACCATCAGGCAACTCTAGGTCGAACCTCAGCAAGAGAAGAAAGTCACCTGAGTAGTGCAAAGGTCAGCTTCGCAGAGGGTGGGTGCCGCCATCGGATGGCAGCCTGATACCTGGTGATGTAGAGGACCAGGTCAGCACGCCCTTGCCCAAGGGCCCTGTTATCCTCGGGGCTGATCTTCCGGCTCCACTCACAGACACTCCTCAATGACGAGGTGATGTTGGCTGTGATGTTGGGGGCATCCTGGGGACCAATGGCAGAGCATGGGTTTGGGGGACCCAGGCCAAGCACAGTACTGACTGCTGTTGATACATTTTTCAGGGAGAACATCTAAGAATCTGACTACAATCCCAGGTTACAGACGAGGAAACTGAGACTCAGGGAAGGACAGCCTCAAAGCCATGCTGATTATTCCCTGAACTCAGAGGTTCCAGATCAGCCTGAGCAAGAGCGAGACCCTGGCTCTAAAAATAGCTGGGTGTTGTGGTGGGTGCCAAGCCAGATACTTGGGAGGCTGAGGCAAGAGAATTGCTTGAGCCCAAGAGTTTGAGGTTGCTGTGAGCTATGACGACACCATGGCACTCTACTGAGGGTGGCAAAGTGAGACTGTATCTCAAAATAAAATAAAACCCAGGTGGACCGAGGGCTACAGCCCCACCAGGACCCAGGTAGCTCCAGCGCAGCCAAGGGAAGAGGTTAGTGAGGACGGAGAGAGGGTGACTCTAGGTCTCAGCTCTCCGTGGAGTACTGAAATCCAGCTTCAAGCCTACCTGGAGCTCTCTCAGGATGACCATCTTCACCAAGTGCATTTGGAACTGAGCCCCCAAGGACGGGTCCCTCAGCAGTCCCGACCCCTATGGAAGAAGAAACAGACAAAGGCAACCTGTCTGGGGGCATGGCCAGCCCCAGGCTGCTGTTGATTTCCAAGGGCCCCAGAGTGGGTGGGCTGGACAGGATGTTCCTTCAGCATGTGGAGGAGCTACCCAAAATGCTAGTCATTGGGTGGAGAGCCAGCTACAGGTGCTGGTCCTCCCTGGCTCACAGCTCAGGGGGGGCTAACATAGCCCCATAGCTGGGGGTCATGGCAGGCACCTATAGTACCAGGAGTTTGAGGTTGCTGTGAGCTAGGCTGATGCCAGAGCACTCTAGCCTGGGCAACAGAGTGAGACTCTGTCTCAGAAAAAAAAAAAAAGAAACCCCCAAACAAGGGGATGTGAGCACACGCGATCATCACTGGGCTGGAATGTTCATTGAATGCTTCTCTCAGATGCATTCTCCCTTGCTTCTCCCACTCCATCCATCTGCCTAGAATACTCTATTCGGCTTGGGGTGCACCAGCTTGTCCTCTAAATAATATGTGGTCCCCAAATGAGAGGATCGTGGCATCGGCTGCCCTGAGTTCAAATCCACACTCTGTCAGCTCAGAATCCTGCTAATTGGCCTCCAAGTCCTGTTTCCTCACCTGTCAAATGGAGATAAAGAGTTTTCTGCTTATCAGCAGACTTAGACTCAACATAGCTGTGAAGTACCTGGCACGGGTGGGTGCCAGTGATGACAGGGCCATGATAACCACAGCCACCACCTGGCAGGACCAGAAGGAGCATGGGCTGCAGCACTGAGTTCCAGCATCTGAGAATGAGGGGGGACCCCAAAGCTTGAAAACAATAGCTTTCAAATGACTTAGAGGAAATGTTTCTCAGTGAGAAGAGAAAATGTCCCGCTCCGGGGCTGTAGCCAGAAAACCTAAGCAGCCCTGTCCTGCTGAGGATCGGGACAGAGAGCCTGCATGGGAGGCCACGTGGAACCCAGGCTCCCTGCAAGGGGGAGGGGGTTTCGGCGAGCACAGGCACAGTCAGGGCAGAAGACTCCAAGACAGGGGAGTGGGACAGAGGGGAAGTTTTCCTTTTATCCAAAATAGGTGACCAGACCTGAGGCTGGGGACAAAGCGGCACTAGGTACCCCACATTCTAGGGGGAGCTGCCTGTGGCTGGGACCAGGTACACCCTCCAGAGCAACTTACCAACAGGTGGTACTGCTGGCCTCGCCACCACCAGCTTTTCCTTTCACCATTCCCCATCCCTAGAGCAGACCAACCTGGGCCTAGAGCCACCAGCTGAGACTAATCTCCTAAATGTTTCTAAAATTCAGTTAGTTTTTTAACTTTCAGTGAATTATTATTATTATTATTATTTTTTGAGACAGAGTCTTGCTCTGTCACCCTGGGAGAGTGCCATGGTGTCATAGCTCACAGTAACTCCTGAGCTTAAGCAATCCTCTTGCCCCAACCTCCCGAGAAGGGGAGACTACGGGGGCCACCACAAGGCCCAGCTAGTTTTTCTGTTTGTAGTAGAGACAGGGTCTCGCTCTCGGTCAGGCCGGTCTTGAATCCCTGAGCTGAAGCGACCCCCCTGTCTTGGCCTCCCTGAGCCACTGTGCCCAGCCACCAGCGAATGAACTTTGTAACTTCCTTCTCATCCTGTCTGGCTGCATTGTACCGTGGTTGGTGAACATGACCTGAGTTGTACCAGCTCCTCCACCTTTGTGGACACACCTCACAGCCCGGGGCATGCCTTGTGCTTCCTTACTCTAAGGCGCTGGAGGCATCTCTGCCCTTGAGAGCCGCTCTCTCTCTGACATGACGGTTAGTGGAAGAGTGCTCCCCAGCCACCCTCACCCCGACCTTCCGAGTGAAGAGCAGGCCACAGTTTTGAGTGTCCACAAAGCAGGAAGCTGACATGTCCTTTACCAGCAGCATCTGTTTAAACTTTGGACTGGTCCATCTGCCCTGTGCCCCCAGTAGGGGATGAGAGGACTGAGAGAGGGCAGGGTTGGGTGTAGACCCCTGCTAGCTGGGGCAGGATTGGCTGAGCTTCCCTTGGTCAAATGGACTCTGGGGAAGAGGCCAGGCTGGAGGGGGGCCCAGATGAAGGAACCCAGATAGTGAGCGGGTAGGGGTTAGCTCTGACCTTAGAGTGGTTCCGGGACCTCACCCTCCTCTACTCCAGGGAACTGGAGTGGGAGAGGAGGACAGAGGCAGCAGACCACACACCTCCCCTGTCCCAGGCCCTGCACTCCACCCTGCAGACCTGAGTTGAACCCACTGCCCCAGGGGCACTGTGTTCAGAGATTTATGAATGCAGCCCACAGTCCTGCTAGAGACCTTGAGTGCCCCACCCTGTAGGGGCCAGTGGCAACCCTAGGGGCCAGTTCTGGCCAGGGCACTCACAATGTTGAGGTTGGTGAGCACATAGCGTTCCGTGTCCTCCTGGTGAGCCTGATAGACATCGGGGCCCACGACAACCAGCAGCTCCAGGTGCAAGGTGCCTGCTACAGCCCGCCTCCATCTCTGGAGGCCAGGGGAGGAGGAATGGCCTGGAGGGGAGCAGAGCACTGAGGGCAGAGGTTCTAGAAAGCAGGTACTGGCAAGCTAACAGGATAGAGGCTGGCAGGTTTGGGAAGGATGGTCTTCTGAAATCAAGAGTGTTCACCCCACCCAAGAACCAGCATCTCATTAGTGACTGGGTGCTGAGGGCCTGCAAAAGGTCAAGGCCTAGGAGGGGCTACTGGGCTGTGGTCCATCGGATCAGCCCAGTAAGGCAAGCCTTCCCCCTGCCTTTGCAGCTCTGTCCAAAGCCCCAAGCCCCTGCCCTGTGTCCTGGAGCCCCCTATCTGGGCACAGGTTTTCATGAGTAATGCCAGGAACCCTAGCAGGAAGGCAAACAAAAGGGGGGGCCTCTGTGGTCTCTGTGGGAGGTAGAGCCCAGCTGCCCTCACCGTACTCTTCCCCCGGGAGCCCTGAGGGCTCGGGACCCCAGGCAGTGTTCTCCTGGCCTTCGGGGGGTGGGGGGAGGCCCAGAGCTGGAAGGACCTGGGGCCCTGGACACACAGACGCACAGGTTCCCAGCCCCGTGCCCCAGCATGGCCTCAGTGTGGCGCCTGTCACTGTGCCCGTCTGGCAGACCACAGCGGGTTGGGTGCAAGTACTACCTCCTCTGATTCTCTTCCCCAGACCATTAGCCGGCTGCCTCTGGCCCCTACCAGCCTCTTGATCAAAGTCGCTAACGGCCCTGCTGGGGAAGGAAGAAGGCCTGGCATTCTAGAAAAGTCCACAGACGAGGCCGGCCAGCCACAGGGACAGCCTCCATCATAGCGAAACCCAGGAGCTTTGCAGAGTGCCTGACCCAGGGCCTATCCTCTTTCCCACAGAAGGAATAAATATTTACAGCCATGGCCAGAAGCCACAGAGTGCCTGGAGATCAGCCAGCCCGACAGAGGCCACAGGGCAGGAGGAGCAGCCAGTGAGTGGCTGTTCCCTTGAGATGTTTAACAGAATCTGGGGGCAGAATCCAGCTGGGCCAGCACACCCGGAACAGCCTTATCGACTTGGCAGGAAGTAAGGGAGTTAATTAACAGGGGTGACAGCAGCTCTGATCTCCTCCCCCCAGATCCACCAAAAGCCCCAGACGACAGGCTCAATGTTGAGAAGCCTTGGAAAGTCCCAAAACTCCCCCGGCTGAGCAGATACCTGGCCAAGTACCTTTGAAGGTAGTGTCAGGGCCAAAGTAGGAGGACGCCTCCTCTGGCTCCAACGCCTGAAGAAAACTCTGCAAGACAAAAAGAGGTGGATGGAGACGGAGCAAGGAGGCAGGAGGACAGCAGAGAGGCTGCCCTCACCCCAGAGAGCAGGGGGAGGCAGAGAGGAGCAGCCCACACAGGGCTGGCACCAACTAGCGTCTGTCTGAATGGCTCTGAGAAACCAGCTCCTCCGTCAGCGAGCACCCTTCACCCCAGACTCCAAGCCCAGATTCCTCTGATGTGGTCTGCTGAAAGAGCAGCCACTCTGCCCCAGGAACACCAGTCCTGCTGCCAAGGAGCCCACCTGCCAGACACCTGGGAGCCCCCAGCTACCCAGGAGAAGGAAGGCGCAGGTGAGGACCCCCACCATGCTGGCCACACAGAGGGGCCGGCACCTCACCCAGGGGCGAAGCCTACACATCCTGCAGAGATCCAGCTTGCTGAGCCCGGAGCAGTGGAATGTGACACTCTGCTTGCTGGGCGGGGCGACCAGGCATGTTTACTGCTGGGAGCCTCCCAAAGCCGGGGCTGTGGGGGTCTGGCCTATAGCTCCCGGGCCCTGCTCTGGGATGGACCTCAGTTCAGAGCATGGCTGACCTGGTCCTGCATCCCATAGAGCCCTACAGCTATGTACAGCTGGACTCCTGGGCGTGGGGGAGCCCCTCATGGGGGATCTGGAGATGTGGGGCCCTGGGCTGGTGAGGCACACTGAGACTCCCTGGTTCTCACCAAGGAGTGGCCAAGCCGCAGACATCGTAGTGGTGGCTGAACTACCCTCCTAGTCTGTGCCTCCGCCAGGTGAGGAGTGGCACAAAAAGGTCACAGAAGCCACTGAGTGGCACAGGTCTCAGAATTCATCTTCACAAACCACCCCAGTACTGTACTTCCTGGACAGTTCTGGTCCATTGGCTCCAAACCACCCTTATACCCTCACAGCTGGCACAGCTGTGAGGACTAGGAGGGGGTCTGCCCTCCTCTCCTGTCTCAGGGAGGAAACCCCTCTGCCCCCACCTCCTCTGAGTCTTTGCTTCCCTCTCTGCACCTCCCCCAGGGCCCCCCACAGCCTACAGGTGTTTGACTGAGCCCCAGCAGGCAGCAGCTGCCTCCTGAAGCAGTATTCTAGGGAAGAGTGTCCCACGCAACCACACCAGGTAAGCAAGTTGTAGGAAGTGTTCTGGGATGAAGGCTCCGGGGCTGGGCAGGGGTCTTGGGCGAGGTGCTGGGCAGGACACAACAACGCAGGAAGGTCAGGGGGCGTCAGAGACAGAGGTCAGCACACACAGCTGTGGTGCCTCTCCAGGAGAACCAGCAGCCCACCCTTGGCCTGAGAGGGCAGCCCTCTTCTTTAAGAACAAACTTGAAAACGTTTCCAGTGGTGCCCCATTCCCACATTTCACTGACCCTGTTCAGTGTCTCCAGTGATCTCAATGCCACATCCAGCCCCCATCTCTCTGTCCTCACCTTTCTCAACCATTGACAGGGTTTATCCTCAGGCCCACCCTGACCGGCCCCAACTTCCTGATGTCCCCAACTCCTGACTTTCCTCCCACTCTCCTCCCTCCTGGCTGCTCCTCCCCCACAAAGCCTTCAGTCCCTGATGCTTGGGAGGTTGAGGCAAGAGAATTGCCTAAGCCCAAGAACTGGAGGTTACTGTTACACCAGGGCATTCTACCGAGGGCAACAAAGTGACACTCTGTCTCTTTAAAAAAAAAAAAAAAAGCATCCTTGACTCGGCCCCCATAGCTCAGCAGCTAGAGCATCAGCCACATATACCAGCCCGGGTCTGCCAAAACAACAATGACAACTACAACCAAAAAATAGCCAGGTCCTGTGGCCGGTGCCTATAGTCCCGGCTACTTGGGAGGCTGAAGTAAGAGAATTGTGTAAGCCCAAGAGTTGGAGGTTGCTGTGAGCTATGACGCCATGGCACTCTACCCAGGGTGACAGCTTGAGACTCTGTCTCAAAAACAAAAATTAAAAAATAAATAAATAAATAAATAATGACGTCCTGGCTCGGCACCTGTGGCTCCAGCCGCTAAGGTACTAGTGACATACACCAGAGCTGGTGAGTTCAAATCTGGCCTGGGCCTGCCGAACAATTACAACTACAACCAAAAAAAAAAAAAAAAACAAAAAAAGCTGGGCATTGTGGTGGGCCCCTGTAGTCCCAGCTACTCTGGAGGCTGATAGGCAGGAGAATCGCTTAAGCCCAGGAGCTGGAGGTTGCTGTGAACTGTGACATCACAGCACTCTACCCAGGGCAATAGCTTGAGGCTTTGTCTCAAAAAAAAAAAAAAAAAAATGGGAGGTGCCTGTGGCTCAAAGGAGTAGGGCACCAGCTCCATATGCCAGAGGTGGCAGGTTCAAACCCAGCCCTGGCCAAAAAAAAAAAAAAAAAGGCATCCTTGACAGACATGGTGGTGCATGCCTGTAGTCCCAGCTACTCAGAAGACTGAGACAGGAGGATCGCTTGAGTCCAGAGTTTTGGGTTGTAGTGTGCTATGCCAATCAGGTGTCTGCATTAAGTTTGGCATCAATATTGTGGCCTCCCAGGAGTAGGGGGCCACCAGGTTGCCTAAGGAGGGGTGAACCGGCCCAGGTCAGAAATGGAGCAGGTCAAAACTCCCATGCTGATCAGTAGTGGGATCCTGCCTGTGAATAGCCACTGCACTCCAGCCTGGGCAACATAGCAAGATCCAATCTCTTAAAAAAAAAAAAAAAGGCATCCTTTTGCCCCTGGAAAGAAATATCCAAATTCGGCTCTATGCCCGTAGCAGAGGTTACAGGGCCAGCCACATACACTGAAGGTGGCGGGTTCAAGCCCAGCCCAGGCCAGCTAAACAACAGCAACAAAAAAATAGCTGGGCCTTGTGATGGGTGCCTGTAGTCTCAGGTACTTGGGAGGCTGAGGCAAGAGAATTGCTTAAGCCCAAGAGTTGGAGTTGCTGTGAGCTGTGACGCTATAGCACTCTACTGGCATGGCGTCACTATGGCAAAATAGTGAGACTCTGTTTCAAAAAAAAAAGAAATGTTGACATTCCTTCCTGCAGCCTACAAGCCTCTACATTCTGTGGTCTGGCACCTGCACCTCCCCTGCTTACGGGGTTTTAGTCACACCAGCCTTCTTTCCTTTCCTCAAACACATCAAACTTTGTGATTCCCTCTGACCCTTGGTCCTCTCATTGAAATTTTAGCTCAAACATCAGCTCCTCAAGACACTTTCTAAGCAGCTTCTTGTTTAAGTTTGCCACATTTAGAAAATAAAAATGAGGGCACTTGGGCCAGGTATGGTGTGGCTCACCAGTGTAATCCCAGCACTCTGGAAGGCCGAGGCAGGAGGATTGCTTAGGCTTAGGAGTTCGAGATCAGCCTGAGCAAGAGTAAGACCCCCCAATCTCCACTAAAAATAGAAAAATTAACTCAGCACCTGTGGCTCAAGCGGCTAAGGCGCCAGCCACATACACCTGAGCTGGTAGGTTTGAATCCAGCCCGGACCCGCCAAACAATAATGGCTGTAACCAAAAAACAAAAAAAACCCAAAAAAAAGAACAAAAGAAAGAAAGACAAATCAGCTGGGTGTGGTGGCGGGCACCTATAGTCCCAGCACTCAGGAGGCTGAGGCAGCAGGATTGTGTGAGCCCAGGAGTTAGAGGAAGCTGTGAGCTATGATGACTCCACAGGACTCTGGCTGGCCTGGGCAACAGAGTGAGACACTGTCTCAAAAAGAGAAAAAAAAGAAAAAAGGGACGTTCAGTTAAGTTTGAATTTCAGGTAAACAATACATACTTTGTTATTATAAATACATCCCAAATATTGCAAATGATTCTTATCTGAAACTCCTGTTAACTGAGTGTCCTGCATTTTGTCTGGTAACCTAATGCCTAGTCAATCTTTACCACAGCCTAGGATAGAGTGTAGGGTTAAAAGTGTTAGGCACTAGGGACAGAGGGATCTGGGCAAAATCCCAGCGTCACTGCTGGCCATGAGTACTGAGACAATCCTGTCCAGCATACTGTCCCAGCTCTAAGTCATGTCCTAGGAGTGATAATTAAGGCAAGACGGAAGTGCAGCCAACAGAATGTGTTAGGAGTTCAATCCTGCAGCTAAAAGTAAACTCCTTGTTTTTTAACCTTTACTCTCTCTCTGAATCTTTCCCCTGTGCTGGAAGTTCTCATGTCTGAAACGTCAGTAAAAGCCAGTGAGAACCGCTGGAGGGGGCTGCACCCTTGTCTCTCCGTGCAGAATGCTGGCTGGTGATGGCCTCCCCAGGTCCCTCAATTCAATGTAAACGGCCCAAGTAGTTGTTATTATTTTGCCTCCAGTGGCACAGACAATCTTACTGTATCATCTTCATTGTTAATGCTGTCCACAATTAACTTGACTTATTAGCTTATCTGTGTTTCCCTCCAGGCCCCTGTGATGAAGAAAGATAATGAAGTAAAATTAATACAAGTAGAAAGTTTATTTGGGATGGGGCTATGTTTGAAAGACAAAATTAAATGCCCTTTATCAACTAAAACTGACCCCGAGGTTAAGAAAACAATTATTAACGGCCAGGAGAGAATATGCCCAAGTTTTATTGTGATTACTGCGATACATATCTCACCCATGACTCTCCATCTGTGAGAAAGACACACTGCAGTGGGAGGAAGCACAAAGAGAATGTGAAAGACTACTATCAGAAATGGATGGAAGAGCAGGCCCAGAGCCTGATTGACAAAACAACGGCTGCATTTCAACAAGGAAAAATACCTCCTACTCCATTTTCGGCTCCTCCTCCTGCAGGG
>CAUYON010087077.1:0-14742 GCA_963573935.1 Arctocebus calabarensis
CATGGATGGAGCTGGAACATGTTCTCCTTAGCAAAGTATCTCTAGAATGGAAGAAAAAGTATCCAATGTATACACCCCTAATATGAGACAAATTCTTTGTTGTTCAAGTGAAGGCTACAACCCATTTATTGCACAGGAAGACAGGGAAAGGGAAGAGGGAGGGAAGGGGAGGGAGAGGGTGGAGGGAGTTGGGACAAAGGGTGAGATCACATGGGTGGTACGTATTTGAAGGGTCAGGAGAAAACTTCTAAATACGGATCAAAAATGTTTTCATATAGTAAACGAGAAAATATCATGAACGGTATGTCAATCAGGTTGATAAAATATCTCAGATTGCATGTGAAGCCCCCACACTGTGCCCCATGGTTGAACTAATGTACACAGCTATGATTCAAAAAAATAAAATAAAATATTATTAAAAAAAAAGATATCATGTTTCCTTACTTTTTCATATTTCTTGTGTTCTTACGTTGATATCTGTGAATCTGCTATAATAGTACCTTCTTCCCATTTTGCAAATTTGTTTCTGCAAGGAATGTATTTTTTTTCTATAGAATGTCTATAGGCATAAGTTGGATAGGCTATTTGGCTTTGATTTTAAGTAAGCAAAGTAGAGTGGTTTCTATATGCTTTCTTCTGCCATAATTAGCATCAGTGGTGTGGGGTACGATTCCTTAGTGGAAGGTTTATTGGAAATAGGAACACCAGTCAGGATGGTTCTCTGGCACCAGTGGTGGCAAAAATTGGCTGGGTGTGCTGATCCTCACGCCCTTTGGAAATGTATACTGGCAAAGTGGTGGCCTATCTGGGCAAGATAGTCCTAGGGTCTTATCACTATGTGGCAGGCTCACATGCCAGCAGTGACATCATCAAGCTTGGTACAGGGGTCCTTAAGACCCTAGGTGGTGTGCATTGCATTGCTGGTGGCAGTAGCATCAGCAGGCCAATCCTTTGGCCTCTGAACAGCTCATCAGGACAGAAGCAGTGGGCTAGGAAAGCCACCCACCAGGTCCCTGAGGAATGCATATGGATAAGCACTAGCAATAGTGGAAGCAGGGTGGGTAGACCAATACCAACCACTAGTTATGCTGGCATGCATAGGTACCAGCAGCAGACCTGGTTGGCTTGTCTTTTTGTGACTGGATGGTGCACACATGTATCAGTAGCACCTTCATGGACAGTGTGCATGAGTAGTGGCAGAGGGTAGGTTGGTAATGGGAAGGGTGGGTTGATCCCCAGGTCCCTGGGTGACATATGTAGGTTCCAGCAGTGGTGGTGGTAAGCACAGTGGGCCTGTCCTCAGGCCGTGGACACTGGTGGCAGTGGGCAGGAGGGTTGATCCCAGGCCTCCAGATAATGTATACAAACACCAGTGGTCGTAGGTGGGGTGAGTCAATCTCCTGGCCTCCGGATAATACACATGGGCACTATGGTGGGTGGGTCAGGCCTCTCCTCATCCATCTGAATAATTATATCTCACTCTACATACTCTGAAAAATTCAGCACCTGTGTATGTTTTTTATAACTCTCATGCAGCCGCTGTGGCAAAAGTATTGACAAAGGAGTGTGAATATATATTCCTCCAAGTGACCTGCAAGCCACAAATTCCTTAAGGAAAACAGCTAAATCACCCACCCTAAGTAGTACTAATTAGACCAAGAATGAGTTTCTGACTTAGAAAGAGCCAACCTATAGGCTTGCTATTAACTAGTGAGGTAGCCTGACGTATCAGCCCTCTCCATCAGAGTTAATACCCATTACCTTTCTCCAGGAAAGAATGAAAATTAGATAGATACGCAGGAAGGAGCAATTGAAAATGGGAGAGAAATTGGAAGGCAAAGAAAGGAGAAAAGAAGCAACTATAAGAAGTGAAGTCTAAAGGAAGAGAGAAGAGTTTGGGGGGTGAGAAAAGTAATAGCAGGGAGATAGTAGGGGCAAAGAAAGGGATAAATTGCATTGCAATGAGTAACAATAGTCATGAGAACAGAGTGGCTGGAATTTCCCTTGTTTCAGGCTTCAGAGTAGCTGTTCCAAGTACTAATTTCAGTGGTGCAAGATTAGAGTAATTTTTAACAGAAAGATAGCTTAAACCTCTTTTGACTGATTATTTTTTCTTTAAGAATTTCAACTTTATAGTTTGACCATGAAAATATGCTTATAGCTCCAAATATAAGAAGAGAGGACTATTCAGGAAAATCCATCATCATGCTCAGTGCTATACACAGAGGTGGTTTTCTGTAAGATATTGAATTAAGAACATACTACATTAACTGATTATTTTCTATTTAAAGATTTGAAAAGTCACTCAAACTAAACTTCTTACTGGTAATCATGGATGTTCTTGATTCACACACACATCTTTATGTTCCTAAATTCATGTGCTTATTTATAATACTTAACTTTAAGTGGGAAACTAGAGAGAGATTTCTTAGTTTCTTTAAAAATAGATTTTTGGAAACTAAAGAGAATATTTATTTTGTGGAAGAGAAAAATTTACTCTGTCTCATTCGCCCCTGAGGAAAGCTGTGTGGCAGTTCTTTATCAGCTGTGTTTATATTGGTTGATTTTGTTTATTTAGATGCTCGTAGAGTGTAAAATTCTGTGTTTGGTCATTTTTAACCAGAATTTGCTTCTCCAATTCCACCCTCTTTTACTTGAAGTTTGAAGGTTTATTAATTTTGGAGGAGGATATACTTTTGTTTCCCTCTGTAAGGCAGATAAAAGTTATGTGAATTGCCCAAGGAATGCTCCATGGATTGACAATTGGAAAGAATTCTTCTTCATTTTGGACCTATATGATTTCCAAGTCAATCATGTAAAAGGAATACAGTTTGGGTCAGGATGCAGGTAGGATTTGTAATGTTTACAGATTTCCCACATCAGAGTAGTTCATCGACTTACTCTTAACTTCTCCCCCAAAAGACCCCGTACTCTTTATAACTTAGGAAGCAACTAGGAAGTCTGATCAACTCAAAGCTATGTAGACCATCAACTTTATTTCTTCTTAGTGTAAGCTAAATATAAACCTACTTCTAAAGATAAATCTAGAACAGAGTTGTTCACCTTTATTCCTCTAAATACATGTATTGCTATCTATGCTTGGACAGGGGAATGCTGACCTTTGTAAACATTTTCGATTGCTCTCAGATCATCCTAATTTTGTGACTCCCACACTCTTAGATTTCATGGACTCTTGGGAACTAAAGTCAATTTGTCTTTCACAAGTCTGCATGGAGTTATAATTGTTGAATCTACCCAGCCATGTGCAGCTATACAGCATCAATTATATTTGTTTCTTTGTTATCTTTATTTTATTTTAGAGGGCTGGGAAATTATTTTGTGTTTTAGGTTGTAAGTAACAGATAATCAACTAATTCAGACAACTAAAATATGCAAGGGGATTTATTGGTTCAGAAACCTAAGGATTGAAGAAACAAAAAGGGTACAAATATATCTGAGCCTTGGGACAACAGGAAACCTTGTCTTGAATTTTGTAAGATCTCTCTCTCTCCCCCACTCTCTTCCCTTTCTTGCCTCAACTCACTTTTGCTTTGCTGTGGGGGTTGGCTTCATTTACTTTCACTGATGACTGATCTTCTTCAAGAAGTAAGCTGGAGGCTAGGAGAATGTCAGACCCAGGAGCTAATTTCCCATTCTATAGTTCCTGTGTACAAGAGAGATGCTGAGTCTCTTCTTTACCTGGGGAAAGAGTTTTTAATGGTGCAGTGTGGAACAGGTGCCCACTTGTGGACTAGCCAAAGGTCTAATCCACAGTGCTGTCTTATGAAAACTTGGAGGCTTCTATGGGGAATGCAGGTTGGAGTGGGGAGGAGACGGAGAAAAAAATTCCAGAAGAAGGGGAGGAAGAGGGGTACATGTACTCACAGGGAGAGGAAATAATACATGCCCAGTAGAGAAATGTCATATAGCTATATGAGCACAAGAATATTCTTTGTCAGGCAGGGCATGGTGGCTCACACCTGTACTTCTACCACTCTGGGAGATTAAGGCATGTGGATGGCCTCAGTTTAAGAGTTCCAGACCAGCCTGAGGAAAGAGTGAAACTGTATCTCTACTAAAAGTAGAAAAAAAATCTAGCTGGGCTTCATGGCAGGCACCTATAGTCCCAGCTACTCAGGAGGCTGAGGCAAGAGGACCAATCACTTGAGCCCACGGGTTCAAGGTTGCTGTGAGCTATGACACCAGGGCATTCAATCTGGGGCAACAGAGTGAGACACTGTCTCGAAAAAAAAAAAAAAAAAAAAGAATATTCTTTGTCATTGAGTGAGTGAATTAACTATGTTAATTGGTCACAACTTCTTTTTTTTCTTCTCCTTTTAAATATGTGGAGAAATAGATTTATTTGCATGCACTTATTGATAATTCTATGTTTTATTATAAATTGTTACTTGTAAAATTCAACTTTTTCTTTCTTCATTTGTTCATTAATTAGTTGACGCTGGCTCCATAAAGAAGTTTGAACTGATTTAAAAACAACACATCCAGACTCAATCCATTATGTGTGATATGCTAAAAGTAAAATAAATCCCTCACATAGCCAGTGCTGAAAATAAACTATGATCTCAATTGCAGATTCAAAGCATCATCCTGTAACCCACCCTGCAGAAGTCTCATAAAACTGCCGTTTGAGTCACTTTTTTTTATTTTTTCAGACTTTACTCTAAAGGTTATGTAAGCATTGTGCAGCCCGTGGCTCATCTCAATAATGGATAGAGGAAAACTTCAAAAATCTCCCAGGAATTTCCTCTGGTTATAAATTAATCGAAAGGGTGGAAAGGTGGAATTTTTGACAGTCAACGGGTAAATTTGACAAATGATTACTCATTAAAAGCTTAAACACAAAGAAGCCAAAGCCACCCTAGCTTTCAGAATTGACCTCATTGGCAAGATGATTTTTCTCTATTTCTTCGCATTTTGCCCTCCTTTGGATCGCTTTGATCGAGGCAGAATGTGCTGTTGAAAAATTGAACAAAGCAGTCATCTCCGCACACCTTTCTTGCTGTCCTTTCTCCAGCGTGAATGTTACAGAGTCTGTCTCCCAAGCACTCTTAATCAATTCCAGACTGTCCAAATACCCAGGCTGCAAGAACAACCCTTCTCTTCCCATTTCTGAAACTGGCACTGGTTGGTTGGCCTCCTATTGCTAAAGTCTCATAAAACCTCCTGCCCTCCTTCCTCAAATTAGAGCACTCCTTTCTAGCCTTCTGACATTTTCAAATAAAAGGTTACATGAACTGACCCGTGAAGCCACAGTTACCCTGTGCCTTGTGGAATCCCTTTACTCCCACTGCATGGACTCTACTCCTGGCATCACGAAATGGTTGTTGGCAAAAAGATAGACATGAGGGAACAGATTGGGAGATGTCCATTCCTGGACAAAGAAAAAGTATGATCTAAGCAAGGAGTCTCTTCACTGTGGCTGTAAAGGAAAGAGTGAACAATTCAAGTTGTCTAATCCCTAGGAAATCTGAAAGCAAATACATGAGAAATGTGACAAGGAATAGATCCAATAGGGCCTCAAATGAGCAGTTCAAGAGTTTGGGGCTTATTTGGGAGGTGCATGTAGTCATTGGAAACTCCTCAGCTGCGTAGAGACATAACGTAGACAAAAAAGAGCCAGTACAGACACAGTTTACAATGTTCTATTGCATATATGCTCTTATTTAGCTGTTGGGTTTTTGTCATGAATTTTCCTCTGGCACAAATATTTAATCTGGATCAGAGAGAGGAAATACCAAAGGTAAAAAGACCTTTTGCAGCCTTTGGAAGGGTGTCTAGGATTTCAAGACTGAATGATGGGGTGAGGATGCCAGGGTGTCATTACCAAGTGCAGAGGCCATGAGTGGAGGACACTGAAGGCGGGTGGTGTGATGATTTTCAGGACATATTGCACTGAAGCGGTAACAATATGCAGACATGTTTAACATGCCATAAGCTCTACAGGGTTCCATTTGACACTTGAAGCTACAGAATTGGAAGTTATGCGTCTGGAAATCTGTGTGTGATGAGCAAATGAGATCAAGGGAAAAGAAAAGTCCAAGAATAGAATTTCAATAGGAGGAGGAAGAAGAGAAGCCAGAGAATATTGTAAACATTATGAGGATTGGTATTTGCCTTGATTTTTCTGCACTGTAAACTCATCATCTACTACTGTGCCTGGCACCTAGTGGGCCCCTATGAGTGTATGGAGACTGAAAATAGTAAACCTAGCCAGGTGCTGTGGCAGCCATCCACAATCTCAGCTACGCAGAAGGCTGAGGCAGGAGGATCGCTTGAGCCCACAGGTTTGAGGTTGCTGTGAACTGTGACATGAGAGCACTCAACCCAGGATGACGGAGTGAGGCTCTGTCTCAAAAAAATATTTAGAAAAGTATAATTGATGTGCCTTCTAGTGGGCAATGTTCCCTTGCCCACCAAGCATGCAGGAATGAGCACACGTGAGAACTGCAGTGGGAATTCCCAGGCCTCAGGTCCCGCGGGGCCTCTGACGATCCACTCCCAGCTCCACTGGGACATGCCCTTGTGCAGAAAGCTAATAAAAGCTCTTCTGAATCTCAGAAGCTGGCTACAAAATTTTCAGCAAAGAGAAAATTGAGTAAATGAAAGTCTGCCTTTTTAAATTTTTTTTTTTAATTCAACTCGCACAGACAAAGAACACTGAAATCTGGAAATTTCCCAAGGATTTATTGTCTGTGCTTGTCAGCACACCTGAGTAAAATCAAACCCTTAAGAATTATCTAATCTAACTTTAGGGTGACTCCAGGGAGAAATAAATATCTAAATGCTTAGGGGCAAGTCAAGGGTAAAATATGCTTTGTGAAAATGCCTCATGAATTTTGACAGGACATGCTTTGTTAGAGCAATGGAATGATCTGATAGGAAGGGCCCTGGAGCTTTTGAGGCTCATTGGTGTCAATTTTGGGACCGAAGGTAAAAGATTTTATCTTCAAGCTTCCCTATCATGCTTTATTTTGAGTGTCTTTTTAGAAATGTTTTCAGTTGTTATTCAACAAAATCAACAAAGCACAGAAGATCTGTCATAGCATCTTTCTAGTTTAGATCCAAGATTATCATCAAGCTATAAACGTATCTTGTCATATTTAGTCTGTGTGCACTCAATTTTTGGAACGAATGTGTAAAGTTAGAAGTTCATTTCTCGTTTACCCGCATCAACTTTCCATTTGTATGTGGAACAGATTTCCTAAATTTAATACATATCATACAAAAATGTTGCTGTCTCTCCACCACTCTGAAGACATTCCCATCCCAGTAAGTGCCACCTATATTCCCCCAGTGACTCAGACCATGATCTTGGGCTCATCTTTCACTCCTCTCTTTCTCTTCTAACCCAACATTCAAATAATCTGCATATCCTACTAGCTCTATCTTCAAAACAGGGCCAGAGTCCAGTCATTTCTCAACCCCTCACCAGCACCCCTCTGGTCTAAGCAACCGGTATCTGTGGCTTGACTGATTGTACTGGGTGGATTCTGGCCTCCCTGCTTCCCGGGGTCTCCTTTCAATCAAGCAGGCAGAAAGAGCCTTTATAAACCTCATTTCTTCTGTTAAAACTTTCCAACAGCCTCCATTCCTCCTAGAGTAAAGTCCTTCGGATTCCTCCAACTTCCTAAAGAACGTCTTCTTCCCTCAGCATCCCATTCTCCTGTCCTTGAAGAGGACCAGAAGAGTGGGCTGCAAGTTGGAGTCTGAGAAGCTGGGCTGAAGCAGTAAGGCTGACCTCATCTGCTCAGCTCGGATTCTCAACCCCTCCCCGTGGTTCTCCAGTGACCGTTTCACTATGATTATGAGGACATTTACCTCAGGAGCCTCCGAGGAGACAGTCACACACAGACAGTAGCTATTGTGATAGTGATGATATGATGTTCTCTCTGATGGTTCGCTGAGATATTTTGTTGAGAAGCACCTGTCTGTTGTTTAAACATTTTGCATTATTAGAGTGGAGACTACTCTAATGTTACTTCCAATCAGATAAAGTTAAATTTAGGTTTCCTTGTATTTCATTATAAAAGTTATTAGAATTATAGCTGAAGGAGAACAAAATTGAGAGGTTACTCGGTTACTTCTGCTGTTCCCCAAGATCGCTGATCTCCTGACAGTAAAGCTTGCTTGGACCTAAACCCTCTCTCTGCATACTGGCTGGACACTGACGCACGGCCAGACCCTCTTTGTCCAGTAACACCCTCACCTCCTGGTAAATCCCTGCTTGCTGCCTTCAGCTGTGTCGCCTTTCTTTCTTTTGAACCTATTAAACGTACCTTGTCATATTTAGTCTGTGTGCACTCAATTTTTGGAACAAATGTGTCAAGTTAGAAGTTCGCTTCTTGTTTATCCTGGAGGTGCTGATGACAGGCTCTGTGGCTCTTTCCTCCAACCTGAGTTTTCTACTCCTGCCCATGTGGAACTGTCAGCCTTGAATCGAGCAGTGAACAGTCACCAAGAGAGAACAGCTCCTACACCCTCCTAAAGGGTCCTTTTGAAGTCACATGTTTCATCTAAATATGAAGATCAGTTAAATAATGTCGATAGTGAGAAAAGAAAGGGAGGATGGGGATGCGTCACATAACTATAATGAGATGGTGCCAGCACCGCTGATAACATTACTTCTGAAAGTAACTTGTGTTTATATTTTATAGACTTAACCTCTGTTAAAGCTAGAAATGTCAGGTGAGTCTTTTGTACCATTTAAAAGAAAGGCAATGATTTGACATTTTCAGCAGGAACACTTTTTAGCCAACCTCTTGAAACACACACATAAAGCATAGCATTCCTTGGTGTCCAGCTAAAGCTTGCCAGGGCTGAGTCTCCTTCCCGTTTCTGAGAAATTCTGGTTAGTTTTGGCAGATAGATGTGCTCTCATCCTTGGCACTTCCAGCCTATGCAAACAACTAAACAGGATTATAAGCGTTAAGGTCTGAGAATCTGACCAAACAATGAAAGGAATCAGCCAAAAAAAATGCACATTCTGTAAAGACCACATGAAGAAGCATTGATGAAATTCACCAAAGCAAAGCACTGCTATTTTAAGTATACATTCCACATTTTATTAATTAAGAATTAATTAATTAAGAGTGTCCCCATGATCCATCTCTAGTGGCTTTTCAGCAGAGATTCAGGAGAAAGACTGAGTATTCAGGACTAACTACCTGTGTGCTCTTCCTTTGGGAACGCAGGAAAGGAAATCTGATGATGCAGAAATATTCACAGGGAGCATCTGGGAAAGAAGGAAACCAGAGGAGCCAAATTGGACAGCAAATGCTACTGCAAAGAGCGTGAAGTCAGGCTTTGAACATCTCCCAAAACAGGCTTGATGATTTTGAGAGGCAGCAGAAGTAAAAAACTGGATGACATTCAGTCCCCCTTGTTTTTCAGATGCAGTGGATTTGCTTGGCTTCATCAGTAACAGTGAGTGTCATCTCCATCTCTTCTGATCAATTGCAGGATTAGTTTTAAAATGGTCAAGTTTTGTCCAGAAATTGACATTCCTTTCCTATATTGTTCACATTTTTCTTATTTTTTTATTTTTTTTTGTTACACATACACATGTGTTTATTAGGTTTCCCCTTTTTGCCTTCACAGAATTAAAAAGGCTTAAAATTTAACAATAACAATAGTTAAGATAAAGACTAGAAACAAAAACCTTGTAAAGAATGAACAAAGTTAAACACATTCAGAAAAGAAATCAGACGATTGCTGCATTGAAATAGTAAGCTATAATAATAATAATAATCATGCAAAGAAAGTAACATTCACATTGTCAAATAAGAGTATGTCTATTATAGAATGCTTTGACTCTGAGGCTCAGTATGGAGTCATCAGTTAACTTATTTTTTTCCCAAAGTCTCAAAAAATAGACAACTAGTATTTATAAATAAAAGTAAAAGATGATTTCAAAAAACAGATTATGCCGAATCTTTTTTTTTTATAATTTTATTAAATCAAAATCATGTACATTAGCAATCACGGGGCACAATGTGCTGACTTCATATACAATCTGAAATATTTTGCATTTTCTTAATCACTATATAAAGACATTGATATTCTACATTTACTAAGTACCAAATCTTAAGTGGAATGATTTTGAAGTATTTCTTCTTTTTCTATTGTCTATAACATTTGGCATGTTCACATTTTTTGAACACACTGAGTTTCTTGAGATTCCTAGCAAGAATTCCAGATATCTTAGAGTTAGTTTTATTTTGTGTTAAAAATACTTATTTATTTAATAAAAGTAAAATATGTACATGGGTAAAACGTAAAACACTACAAAGCAACGGTTGCCTACTCCTACCTCCCACTATGAACCATCCTTTATTTGCCTTGATCTGCAGAAAGAACCACTTTTATACTTCTGATTTCCTTCTCTATCCCTATATTATAAGCTTACATGCTAGCTTTTGATTTATTAATTATAGTCAAAATCTGTTATTACCTTCCTGCTATGATGGATTATGATTTAACTCAATTACACCTCTATCTTGCTAATTTGTGTTTCTCTATTAGTTGCCTTTGTTATTTTTTTCTATCAACTATAAACAGTATCTCTTGACTCCAATTCACTATTCGTCCCCACTTTCATTCATCTGTACTTATACATTTATGTTGACAAATTTGACATCTCATTTTTGTTCTGTATCACTAATACTTATAGTTTTATATGTAGTGTGTTCTTGTTTTAGCAGACACTTATTGAAAAGTTGCTATGTGTCAAACACTATTCCAAGCATTTTGTGTAAAGGTACTCACTGAAGTCTCACATTAAGGCAACAAAAGGTGGCTATTATTATTAAAGGAAATTAGACTATTTCACCCCCAAATATATTTTTAACTTATTTTGAGATAGGTGTCCAAGGACCAGCTAACAGAAGTAGCCTTGCAAAGCTACCTTACGTGGTGAAATTTGCATCTATAAAGAATAAGCATTCATGCAAGCAGGCTTCCCTTGCCCAGATCCAAGAAAGATACATTGAGTCTGACACCTTAAAGATCATTTACCATCTATTTTCTCTGAGCATGGTTGTCGGGCCCAGGACTGGCCAGGTCTCCGGCCGGATGCAGACAGCAGAGCTATCTTCTTCGGGAACAATCACCCTTAGACGCCTGAGGACTATTCGCCTTAGCAGAAGGGAGAGAGAGAGGAACAGTGTTTGAGGGAGAAAAGCAGTCTTAGAGAGAATGAATCTTAGCAGGCAAACGCTGGGCAGCTGCCCTGCAGGCAGGAGAAGCGAAAGAGTCAGAGTGAGTGGTCTGTGAAAGAGTACTCCCTCTCTGACTGCCTGCTCCTGCAGCTTCTCATAGACATAATCCCCAGGGCTACGTGCCCCAGGTGTAGAGACGGCCAATCACTGACGTTCTCCTCTCGCAAGCTCTCCTGTTAGGAGAACGGATCCTTCCCCACACCCTGATGACCAAGGTGTTAGATTACTGAGATGTTACCGGTGTTTCTTACAATTACAGAGTGTTCCGAGCAGAGCTCTCCTCCTTTCCTTATAGCTCTATGGTCTACTACACATGGCTACCTGGAAGGTTTCATCTACACAACAAGACTGCCTTTAACCCCTTTCCCCCTCCTATAACCTTATTTGCCACGAAAACCTGATTCACCACCATAACCTCTTCATACTCCGAGCTCACTTTCTCTCTGTGCCCTCAGGATCGTGTATGAGCCTCTGTGCCTCAGTGGGTGGTTGGATCTTCATTGTGAAAGCACCCGTGTATACACATTAAATACATTTTTATGCCTTTTCCTATTCATTGATCTACCTCGTGTAAATGATTTTCAGCGAAACGTCAGGGAGTCAAGAGCCTTGACCCTTACGTTATGTTACAGAAAGGAAATTGAGTAGTATAGAAAATAAGTAAACTTCTGGATTCACACAGCCAGTATGATGTTTAGAGCCTGTGTTTATAATAATTGCGTAACACTGCCTGAGGTTGTCATTTGTTAAATAGGTTTAGCCTAAAGCGGCCTCCTTCCATTTTTTAAGTTCAGCCTACAGGTTTCTCAGCATACAGTGAACTGTAACTCTCCTAAACAGGCTATAACCTGCTCTTGTGCCCATCACTGAGTTTTGAGTAATCAGAGGCAGCCTGCTATTCAAACTGTATTTGAGTAAGGTAAACATCAGGCCGTAACCAACCCAGCTATCTCTGTACTTCACTTTCATTTTCCTTAGGTCACTTTTCTTGTTCTGTCCCTACAATCTTCTTCAACCACCTGGCAGTGTTGGCACTCCCTGAACCTATTTCGATTTGGGAGCTGCCGAAATGGTGAATGTTCTTTGCTCAATCAAACTCTAATAGATTTAATTTGCAAGGGGAGGGTGTTCAGTAAGCTCCCACCTAATGGGTACAATGTAGGGATAAATGGCACACCTCCTGGGTGTGCTTGAAGAACTCAAGTTCAACTCAGAAATTGTGCAAATCTCCCCAATATAAGATAGCTTTGCAAGGCTACTTGTTCTAGCTGGCCCTCTGACACCTGCCTCAAAATAAGTCAAAAATATATTTGCAGGTAAAATATTTCAATTTCCTTTAACAAGAATAATAATAGCTATCTTTTGTAGTTTTCTCCTGAGACTTAAATGAATTCCTTTACACAAAGTACTTAGAATAGTGCTTGACACAAAGTAACTTTTCAATAAGTGTCTGCCAAAACAAAAACATACTACATGTAAAAATACAAGTATTGTACAACCAAAGTTTACCCAGTGTCCTATCAAGATACTGATGTGCTATCATCAAATTCAATGCAAACAATGTCACCTAATCGTATGTACCCTTATTATTAATCCAAAATAAAAGAAAATTTCTTTGAACAATAAAGACATAATAAAAGTTAAGTGAACATCAAAATAAATAAGTGAATGTAATTTGCCTAAGGTTCTTCTTTTAACGCTAGTAAAGTTGAAAGTCTTTAACCACTATTTACATCCTAATGACAACATAAGCAGTGGGTCACTATGTTTAGCTTCTTATTTAACTAACTTGTTAAGAGTTCCTATATGCTTCTCTTTCTTTCCATCCATTGACTGCCTTTTCTCTCTCCTAATTTCATTTAATACCCAAGAATAATATTAAATCTCTCTTTTTCCTTTCGTCTCTTTTTCTCAAGCCTTCCATTATCTTTTTTCAAGTTATTCTGATTTCTCTTTCCTCTGCTAGCTGCCCAGTACTCTCCTGGACTGGACCTTCTGTTTCCTAGATCTTCTATTTTCCTCATTCTTGGTTTACTGTCTCGAATCATGTTCTAAGAAATATTTGCTGAAAGTATTTTATTTAATTAATTTATTTATTTATTTTGAGACAGAGTCTCAAGCCATCACCCTTGTATAGTGCCATGGCATCACAGCTCACAGCAACCTCAAAATCTTGGGCCCAAGCGATTCTCTTGCCTCAGCCTCCCCCATAGCTGGGACCACAGGCGTGGGCCATAATGCCTGGCTAGTTTTTTGGTTGCAGTTGTCATTGTTGTTTAGCAGGCCCAGGCTGGGTTCAAATCCGCCAGCCTTGGTGTATGTGGCTGGCACCCTACCTACTGAGCCACGGGTACTGACAGGATCAAGGAATTTTTAACACTATGACAATGGCGGTAAAGAATGGTCTCTAATATTTGATGGACTGGGGACTCATCAGGCTTTTTATGGTCAGAAGACTTTTATCTTCATATTCTAGGGAAATCTCTTTTAATTTCCCCCTCTATATTCTTTGTTTTCTTTTTATAATTCCTATCAACTGTTTGAATAAATACATGCTAAAATGTCTTAACTTTCCTATCCTACTTTCTATTATTTTGTGTGACTTTTTGATCTTTAGGTCTAGTCAACCATCTTTTCTAACCATTCTATTTTTCCTTCAGTCTCAGAAAATATCTTTTTAAGTATCTAGAGGTCTTTTGGTCTACTCATTGTTCTTTTCCCATAGCTTTTCCCATTGTTCTTTGTGTTATGGAGACAGAATCTTCTGTGCTCTCAAATATTGGTTAGAAGGATTTCCCCCCCAAATTCTGAATTAACTGTTTCCTCTAGAATTACTTTGTTTTGTTTGTTAATTCTGATCTTTCTCTTTGTTTGCTGCAGGATTTTCTCACATTTGGCGACCATTGTTTTATTATTGATATTGAAGCCCCCTCGGTGAGCTCTCTGAGGGTGGGAGAAGCTTATCCATCTAAAAGGCTGGGCAAGTAGAAGCTCTCACAAGAGCTGCTCAAAATGGTGCTACACGCAGGACATTTGCCCCACTGCCCTGCCTGGCCTTCCTGTTTTAGATTGTTCATTTAATACCGTGAGTAAAGACCCTTCTTTTTATTTGCTGAGGGCATATGCCTGCCCGGAGCTCAGTGATGGGTAGGTTTCTTTCTTGCCTATACCCCTCTCTCCTCACGTCTCCGGCTTCAGGTTCTTCTTTCCCATGTCAACAAAAATTGATCATACGTTGTGAGATCTCTCTTCTGATGATGGCTCCCGCACTGCTCTCCTCACTGCCATGAGCTTATGCCTTTCCTACTGATGATCAGACACTACAGTCTTCGCTAACAGAATGTTCTGCACGCTGCTGCTTCGCTATCAGGTGTTTTATGTCGACTTTTTTTTCTCAAAATGCAAATCTCTTCGGTCTCCTGGGACTGAAGATACTCCTTTCCAGTTCTTCTCATTGTTTTCTCATTTCAGTTTAATTACATCAGAATATCTGGGGTGAGACTTA
>CAUYON010087080.1:0-22316 GCA_963573935.1 Arctocebus calabarensis
AGGCACCCGCCACAACGCCTGGCCATTTTTTGGTTGCAGCCGTCATTGTTGTTTGGCGGGCCCTGGGGCTGGATTCGAACCTGCCAGCTCAGGTGTACGTGGCTGGCGCCTTAGCCCGTTGAGCCACAGGCACCGAGCCCATAAGTTTTCCTTTATGTGCATTTTTATTTTTATTTTTTTGTGTGTGGATTTCTTTTTCTAAACCCACACACTCGTATATTGATGAAGAGAAAAAGGAAGAAAAAAAGAAGAAAGGATGATGGTGAGATAAACACATATAAGAAAAAAAGATTTTCAGAGGATATTTCACATAAACACATTTTCTTAAACTAATTATTTCCCAACCAGAAACTGAAGAGAAACTTGATACAGTCAAGAAGAGCTACAGAATTCAAATCAGCTAATGGTGTTGCTGTTCATTTCTTCAAAATCTTATTTTTTCTCTATTTTTCTACTAGTATTTCTTAGTTACTAATGGTTGATATTTATGAGGCTTCAGCACATAATAATCACTCTCCTCATTCTTGACATCTCCTTACTTACATCTCAACTTTTCATCACCATGTTATGAATCTCCTTGGGTAAAGTGGAGAAATACAAAAGAGATAAGATCCTAGGATATTCTTTTTTTTTTTTTTTTTTTTTTGACCAGGGCCGGGTTTGAACCTGCCACCTCTGATATATGGGGCCAGTGCCCTACTCAGTTGAGCCACAGGCACCGCCCAAGATTCTAGGATATTCTAATAAAAGACAGAAAGAGGAAAGAAGAGAGAGAAAACAAAATACATACAACCTATCACATTATTTAGGACAGATGAAAACATATATCCATCCATCTCTAAGAAAATAGTTTTCCCAATTTCCCTCCTTAACTAACTCATTCAACTATTATATGCTTTATTATCAGTTTTTATTCAAAATAACTTTATTCATTTACTATTTCCCATTCCATTTTGTTTGTCTATCCTAATGAAATTACCTGCTTTTTATAAACAGCCATTGCTTCTTTGTGTTGCTTTGCTAATGTTTCCTTTTGATTCTGAAGAGTTTCCTATTTTAAAAATTATGAGAATTAAAACATAAACTCTAGTTACTCAATTTTAAATCTTAATTGTATTCACAATTTAAAGTTAAAAATATTTCTTGCCTATATTATTTTATACTCTTGAAATGCAACTTCAAACCAATTTTATTATTTTTTAGTTGTCATAGAATCATTATACAAATATTTGGTTTCCAGTTGCTTCTTCATGATAAAAACACATTGCTTTTTAAACTTTGTACATGATTTGCTTCAAAGGTTTCCTTAAGAAAGATTTAACTAAAAGTTATTAAAAGTCCTAACATATAGCAGACTATAGTCCTGGGGTTTCTAGAGAAACCAATTTTATTATCTAAGCACAAATGCTTACCTGCCAACATATACATCTTTAAATTCTCTGCAATAGTTTTTTACAAAACCAAAACTACCTCAAGGAATTTTTGAAAAACTTCCCATATATACGATTCCATACATTTTCCTCCTATCTCCCCTGTTTTGGTGGGAGTTATATGCTCTGTTCTTTAAATCTAAGATGACTTTAAAATTTTTCTTCTATTTTTATACAAGTTAGTAATTCTTGTTAAAAAATTAGGTCTCGAAGTGGCAACCACTTTCAAATTTTTCTGTTATTTGCCTCCAGATTTCTAAATAATTACCTTATCAATTTAAAAAATGTATCTACTTATCTATTATGACAGTTGGAAATTTAGCTTTCTTATAAAACCATTACCCCAAATTTCTTCCTCATTCTTCTAATAAGAGTTATATCAAAATTGTAGCTTAAATCAAGTCAGTGTTTACATTGCTATGACTATGTAATTGTTATTCAATGTTGAGCCATATTGTGTGGCATTATTACATTTTTATTCCCAAACAACTTTTTTTCCTGAAGTTAGTGATTACTTTAAAATAGTTTAATTCCCACAGCTACTTTAAAAAATTAATACTTCCTATTCTGTGATCTATATCACTTGGCTCACATACTCAGATGCCCCCCCAAAAAAAATTAAATGAAAAGGCAAAGTGAAGCTGGTGCGATGGCTCATGCCTATAATCCTAGCACTCTCTTGGGAGGCAAAGGTGCATGGATTGCCTGAGCTCAGGGGTTCGAGACCAGCCTGAGCAAGAGCATGACTCCTTCTCTAAGAATAGCTGGGCATTGTGGAGGGCTCAAACATAGTCCCAGCTACTCTGAAAGCTGAGGCAAGAGAAATCGTTTGAGTCCAGGAGTTTGAGGTTGCTGAGAGCTGTGACGCCACAAACTCTACCAAGGGCGACAAAGTGGACTTTGTCTCAAAAAAAAAAAAAAAAAAAAGAAAGAAAGAGAAAAAGAGGCTGTGGCTCAAGTGGCTAAGGCGCCAGCCACATACATCTGAGCTGGTGGGTTCGAATCCAGCCCGGGCCCACCAAAAAACATTGACAGCTGCAACCAAAAAATAACTGGGTGTTGTGGCAGGCTCCTGGGGTCCCAGCTACTTGGGAGGCAGAGGCAGGAGAATCCCTTCAGCCCAGGAGTTGGAGGTTGCTGTGAGGTTTGATGCCACAGCACTCTACTCAGGGCAACAGCTTGAGGCTCTATCTCAAAAAAAAGAAAGAAACAAAAAGAAAAAGGCAAAGTGAGAAGATCCTTATAATGACTTAGGAAATCCCAACTATGTAGGAAACCAGGCAGATTTTAAAAAGCTGTAGATGTTTGATCAAATCAGTGGCTTTCCCCAAAGATTTTCTGGTGAAGATAAAGTTAACTCTAGTACAGTCCTGCAAGAAAGAAAGTAAAAGAATGAATCTAGTGAAGACTTCAGGAATAGGTGCTTTGAAGAGTGGATTCTGCAGATATAAACACTAACTCTTTCCTCCCTTTTTGTGAAGAGTCTTAAATCCAAAGGCAAGATTTAATATGCAACAAATTTGAAATGGGAAATAGCTCTATCACCAGATCTCCAAATCCAGATCTTCACCAAAAACCTTAGAACAAAAGGAAAATAAACTGATGGCTTTACAGATAAAACTATCCCTGTAATTCTTTTTTGGTGGTGGGGGGGGGGAGACAGAGCTTCAAGCTGTCACCCTGGATAGATTGCCATGGCATCAGAGCTCACAGCAACCTCCAATTCCTGGACTCAAGCGAGTCTCTTGCCTCCGCCTCCCAAGTAGCTGGGACTACAGGCGGCCGCCACAACGCCCGGCCATTTTTTGGTTGCAGCTGTCATTTTTGTTTGGCGGGCCTGGGCTGGATTGGCACCCGCCAGCTCAGGTGTACGTGTCTGGCACCTTAGTCCATTGAGCCATAGGTGCCAAGCCCTATCCCTGTAATTCATCGAGCTCAGGAGTGTGCCTCTTGGTAAAGACACCTATAGATACTCATAAGCAGGAAAGGCATTGGAAAAATAATTGTCATGTCTTAGCTAAGAAAATAAAGGTAAAAAAAAATCAAGTGGGCTAATCAATGATACTGCTTTGGGGAGGAAATCATGCACCCAACTTCTCAATTTATCCTGAAACTTGCTAAGAGAATTTTTTCTAAATATTAAAAGAAACCTCTTGGAGTGAATGAGCTACTCAGATAGTGGGCATCTCTAATAAACTATAGATTATTAGGCTTATTTCAGCCTGTAACCGTTAACCTTGGATTTCCAATTAAGAAATATTTTCTCAATGCCATGAAAGGTATGTTAAACAGTTTGATGAAAACATTTCAGATTGTATATGAAACCAGCACATTATACTCCTTGATTGCACTAATGTATGCAGCTATGATTTAATAAAAAAATAAAATAAAATAATTACAAAAGAAAGTAAAAAAAAAAAAAAGAAAGAAATATTTTCTCCTTTATGACCCATTAACTTAAAGGACAGGGATTGATTACGTAAATAGAATTGCAAATTTAAATTCTCCCCTGATCTTTTTCTTAAGATCCCTGACAAATTTCCTGTTCATAATCAGATCATAGCTAATTTGGATACTGACTTATTGGTATACTTGAGTGCACAATCAAGCCAAATTGTAGAGCTACATAAAGTGGCACCTTTGTGGGCAAAAAGTTTTTTTTTTGGTTTGAGACAAGAGCCTCAAGCTGTCACCCTGGATAGAGTGCCGTGGCATCACAGCTCACAGCAACCTCCAATTCCTGGGCTCAAGCAAGTGTCCTGCCTCTGCCTCCCAAGTAGCTGGGACTATAGGCACCTGCCACAACGCCCAGCCATTTTTTGGTTGCAGCCATCATTGTTGTTTGGCAGGCCCAGGCTGGATTCGAACCCGCCAGCTCAGGTGTACGTGGCTGGCACCTTAGCCTGTTGAGCCACAGGCGCCAAGCCAGGCAAAAAGTTTTAATGATACTGGCAACAAGGTTCAGAACAACAACCCATCTAAATTTCTACCTACATTTAAAAAATATCTCTAATGTTTGACCTCTAACATCTCTAGATGTTTGATCAAATCAGTGGCTCTCCCCAAAGATTTTCCTGTGAAAATCAGGCTCGGCGCCTGTGGCTCAACAGGCTAAGGCGCCAGCCACGTACATACACCTGAGCTGGCAGATTCGAATCCAGCCTGGCCCGCAAACAACAATGACGGCTGCAACCAAAAAATGGCTGGGCGTTGTAGCAGGCGCCTATAGTTCCAGGTACTTGGGAGGCGGAGGCAAGAGACTCGCTTGAGCCTAGGAATTGGAGGTTGCTGTGAGCTGTGATGCCACAGTACTCTACCCAGGGTGACAGCTTGAGGCTCTGTCTCAAAAAAAAAAAAAAAAAAAATCTCTAAAACCAGAAGCCAAAGAACAAAAGCTCATAGTCCAAAGGCTGAATCATACCTTCTACCAGTCTTTAAACACTTGTTTTTCAGTCAAGAAACCCAATGAGTGAGATAAAGATTTGTTCAGGACCTTAAGGCCATAAATAAAATAAAAATTTTACTCACTTCTTTGCAGTACTGAGCCTATATACTATTTTACTGTATTTTAACACTATTATGTATTTTGCTTTCCATAGTGTCCAACCTTTTTTCTTTTCTGCTGCTTGTTGAAAGACTAACAGTTGCCGTGGGCCACATATTAAATACACAAACACTGATGAAAGCTGATGAGCAAAATTAAAGGTCCATGCATACTTTTCACAACATCTGACACCACAGATAAGCAAAAGAGTCCTCAAATAATCTGGTTGGACAATCCTGTACCTCTTTGGTCTTTTCCTGAAAAAGTCAACAATTTACCTGGATAAGTTATGCCTCAGGGATTTAGCGAGGAATGTTAAGGACCTTTAATTTCCCACTCATACTTACATGATATGTGGACAAGGTTTTGCCATTTTCTAAAGTTCTGGAGAGTTCTAAGACTGAGTCCATTTACCATCTTACATTTTCATGTAGCAAATGCATAAAAATTCAAAAAAAAAGTTTAGAATTCTGTCTGAATAAAGTAAACCATTTACGGTCTGATTTATCTGAAGTGGATACATCTGTCACTCCTGATTGAATTATAACCCATTCAATACTTTCCAAGGCTGGTTATTGAGAGACTTAAGAAGTTTTCTGGATTTCACTGGCTACTGCAGACACTAGGTTCCAAATATTTCTAAAATCATCATACCTCTATACACATATAACTTAAGTCATCAATAATGGAATCTCTCCCTCAGGAACTTAAACATAAACAAGAATTTTGTGATTTAAAAATAACTCAACAGGCCCCCTCCTAGGGCTTTCCTAATTGTCATAAAGCTTTCCACATTTGTACCTGAGCAATTTAGGTAAGCACTTAATAGTCTAACAGAACAAGGAATCATCAGACTCCAATTGCTTACTACAGTCTTGCCTTCCAGAGGTAGGGAACCTGAGACCTTCTGATTCCCAAATCACTCTTTTTCAAAAGCTTCACTTTTCTCTGCCACCTCCCCTTTTCACAAAAGGATTTGTTATGTAAAATTTGTGTTTAGTCAAAAGTCTGCACTTAAGGACCAGGAAAGTCACAAGTTTCCTTAAAGTTACAGGTTCCTCACTTTTGTGGGAGGATAGCAAAAACCAACTCCTTGTCTAAGGGTAATATTATCATCTACTCAGCTAGTAAAGGCTTCTACTGAGTTTAAGGATTTGTTTAAACTTCACTGTTCCTCATGCTGTGCAATTTTTGTTGCTTACTAAAAATTTAGAAAGCGCGGGCGGCGCCTGTGGTTCATCGAGTAGAGCGCCGGCCCCATATATCAGAGGTGGCAGGTTCAAACCTGGCCTCAGCTGAACTGCAAAACAGAAAAATAGCTGGGTGTTGTGGCAGGTGCCTGTAGTCCCAGCTACTTGGGAGGCTGAGGCAAGAGAATCGCCTAAGCCCAGGAGATGGAGGTTGCTGTGAGCTGTGTGACACCACGGCACTCCACTGAGGGCGATAAAGTGAGACTCTGTCTCTACAAAAAAAAAAAAAATTAGAAAGCACTCTCACCTCCTATGAACTTTTATTACTCTCCCCCCACTCCTCATTTCTACCCAGTATTATAATACCAAAGCCTGCTAACGGAAAGAAAAATACCACATGATTTCACTTATATACGGTACGGAGTCTAAATTGGCCAAACCTATAATTTGAGAGTAGAATGGTGGCTACCAGAAGCTAGGGAGGTAGGGGATGTGGAGTAGAGGGAATAAGGACATGTTGATCAAGGGGTACAAAGTTCCAGTTAGACACGAAGAATAAGTTTTTGAGATCTGTTGTCCAGCATGGTGACCATAGTTAATAATAATGTATATGTCAAACTTGCTAAAAGAGATTTTAAAAGTTCTCACTGTAAAAAAGTATGAGGTGGGGTGGCGCCTGTGGCTCAAGGAGTAGGGCGCCAGCCCCATATACGGGAGGTGGCAGGTTCAAACCCAGCCCCAGCCAAAAATTGCAGCAACAAAAACAAACAAACAAAAAAATGTAAAAAAAAAAAAGTATGAGGTGATGGATATGTTAATTAGCTTGATATAACCATTCCATTATATACACACACAGAGGTATATCAAAACATCAAAAATAAATACAATTATTTGTCAATTAAAAATCTAAATCTAAATAGAGGCATGAAAACTAAAAACCACTAATTACTGATTCATCTTTTAAAATTTTTAATTTGCAAAAACTGTGCAACATTATTTGACAACTGCCCCCTAAAATTGCTAATAAGTCTATCATATAATCTTACCTAATTTTACATGTATATACAATTAATTTCATTTTATGTTATTCATCTTATAAATATGTATCTATTATACACATATGGTGTTCATTTTATACACAGAATATAAAGATTTGAATTTTAAGAAGTTTAAATTAAATGTTTTTAGCTTATAAAAAATATATATACACACAGACACACATAGACATACATACAGGCAGTTCTCGAGTTACAAGCAAGATAGATTCTGTATATTTGTTCTTAAGTTGAATTTGTATGTAATTTGCCACAGGTACATTTACCTATTACCTGTAATAGCCTCTATTCTTGAGTGCAAGTTATAAGTAAGTCAAATATTTGTAACTCATGACTACCTGTACATACACACAGTAATCTGGTAAGAGACATGGGGATTGAACAGAGTATCTGGCAAACTTACTTTCAAGAAGTATTTTGAAGGCCAAGTGGTGGCTCACGCTTGTAGTAATCCTAGCACTCTAGGAGGCCAAGGCAGGTGAACTGCCTAAGCCCAGGAGTTCAAGACTAGCCTGAGCAAAGCAAGACACCCCCACCATCTCTACTAAAAAACAAAAAAACTAACCAGGCATTGTGGCGGGTGCCTCTAGTCCCAGCTACTTGGGAGGCTGAGTCAAGAGAATCACTTGAGCCCAGAAGTATGAGGTTGCTATGAGTTATGACACCACACACTCTACCCAGGGTGACAGAGTGAGAGTCTATCTCCAAAAAAAAACTTTGAAGATCAAAACTTGCTATGTAAAATATCTCTTTGATCTTTATTTCTAATAAATGTTGCTCATAGAGAAACTTAAAGAAAGAAGGATGGTACTCTTTTCCCATTACCCAAAGAAAGGGAAATCCATGATGATCTAGACTCTGAGCAATGACGATGCCTCAAAAAGTTTTTTTTTTTTCTTGAGACAGAGCCTTAAGCTGTAACCCTGGATAGAGTGCTATAGCATCACAGCTCACAGCAACCTCCAATTCCTGGGCTCAAGCGAGTCTCTTGCCTCCGCCTCTCAAGTAGCTGGGACTACAGGCGCCCGCCACAATGGCCGGCCATTTTTTGGTTGCAGCCATCATTGTTGTTTGGCGGGCCTGGGCTATATTCGAACCTGTCAGCTCAGGTGTACGTGGCTGGCGCCTTAGCCTGTTGAGCCACAGGCACAGAGCCTCAAAAAGTTTTATTAGAAACTCTCTCTAGATTAAATCTAGGTTTAATCTTGTTTGTTGATAGGGTATTTTTTGCGATTGAAATGGAGAAAATATCAGGCAGGATATGCTACAACAGTCTCAATTGACCCCAAATTATGATTCCCTTACTGGGGGTTTAATCAACCCAGATGACAGAACTTATCCTACTCAGCAAAACTTGCCAATTGTCAAGAGATAAGAGAATTAATAGTAATAGTAGCTATGCCTCTGAAGTTATCCAGGGTTTGGGAATACTGTAGAAGTAGTGAAGGTTTCTGATCTCAGCAGGAATACCAATTTCAGTGGTTAACAATTTCAAGTGTTCTAATGCTTCCTAAAGATGTGGCTGTCATAAAGCCATACCAAAAGGGTTAACATAAAGGGTAAAGGAACTGTCCTAACCTTTATGACACTTATGAGACATGGGGATGTTGGGCCTCATCATATCCAAAAACATAATCTTTGGAGAAATTTTAAAAGGCTGTTTTGTAATGCTCACAACTTAGCTCCAGAGTATAAAAAGAAATAATGATTATAAATTACAAAAAGAAAATATATTTCAAGACACTTTCGGGACAGACACTTGGTGGCACCAGAGGACCTCAACAGAACTTTGCAAAAAATTTACATAAAATTACCCATCAGAGCAGGAACAAATTGAACATTATACTCAATTAGCATTGATGAGGAGATTTTACTAAGTTTTCTAAGGATTTCTCTGGTGTGCCTTTCTCTGTCACCGGTGCCATCTTTCTGGTAAAACATTATCTTTCTAAATACAAGCCTTGGGGTCCCTATAATACTTCCAAACAGTTTTCCTAAAATTAACCCCTATGGTGGATTCTGAATGTTCTCCCTTCATTGTTTACATCTTCTCAGGACAAACTGAAGTTTTCTTGCCAGAGAGCTACAATTCTGCAAGTAGGAAAAATTTTGTGTTTACAATCTGAGGATCTCCAGTGACAGAGGCGCTTATTTTACTGGAATTCTCATTACAGAACTTTGCAAAACCTTGTCAGTTATCAAAAAACTTCACTGTCCCTATAATCCTCCTACCTCAGATTCACTCCTGAGTAGCTAGGACTACAGGTACCCACCACAACACTTGGCTAATTTTTCTATTTTTATTGGAGACAGGGTCTCGCTCTTGTCAGGCTGGTCTCGAATTCCTGACCTCAAGCAACCCAGCCATGTTGGCCTCCCAGAGTGCTAGGACTACATGTATGAGCTACCACACCCAGCCTACAAATTCTGATGATAATTTTTTCTTTTTTTTTTCTGAAAATAGAGTTTCACTTTGTTGTTCTTGGTAGAGTACTACGGCGTCATAGCTCACAGCAACCTCAAATTATTGGGTTCAGGCAATTATTCTCTTGTCTCCCAAGTAGCTGGGACATCAGGCACCCTCCACAATGTCCAGTTATTTTTAGAGACTTGGTCTCACTCTGGCTCAGGCTGGTCTCAAACCTGTGAACTCAGGCAATCCATCTGCCTCAACCCCCCGTAGTGCTAGAATTACAAGCATGATGAGCCACCGTATCCGGTGCAATAATCTCTTCCTTAGTAATTTTCCATGTTAGTGTGTTCAAATTTACAACTTCTAAAGTCTTAAATACTGTTGCACAGGCTTGGTGCATATAGCTCAAGTGGCTAAGGCACCAGCCACATACACCAGAGCTGGCGGGTTCAAATCCAGCACAGGCCTACCAAACAACAATGACAACTGCAAAAAACCAAAAAATAGCTGGGCATTGTGGCAGGCACCTGTAGTCTCAGCTGCTTGGGAAGCTGAGGCAAGAGAATCACTAAAGCCCAGGAGTTGGAGGTTGCTGTGAGCCATAATGTCACAGCACTCTACCCAGGGTGACAGCTTGAGGCTCTGTCTCAAAATAAATAAATAGGGCAGCGCCTGTGGCTCAGCAAGTAGGGCGCCAACCCCATGTACCGAGGGCTGCGGGTTCAAACCCGGCCCTGGCTGAACTGCATCAAAAATTAGCCGAGCGCTATGGTGGGTGCCTGTAGTCCCAGCTACTTGGGAGGCTGAGGCATGAGAATCGCTTAAGCCCAAGAGCTAGAGGTTGCTGGGAGCTGTGACTCCACAGCACTCTACCGAGGGCGATAGAGTGAGACTCTGTCTCCACAAATAAATAAATAAATAAATAAATAAATAAATAAACAAACAAACAAACAAAAATACTGTTGCACAGCCACTGTCCTATCAGATGATCCAAAAAATGGTCACCCAAGAAAGGACTAGATAAAACTGATATATAGAGAGATGTATATACAAAGAGACTCATCTATATGAGATATAGACTCATCCCCAAGCAGCATCAATCTTATTTGAGCATAGTCTTTTTTGTTGTTTTTTTTTTGAGGCAGAGCCTCAAGCTATCACCCTGGATAGAGTGCCATGACATCACAGCTCACAGCAACCTCCAATTCCTGGGCTCAAGCGAGTCTCTTGCCTCCGCCTCCCAAGTAGCTGAGAATACAGGTGCCCGCCACAACACCTGGCCATTTTTTGGTTGCAGCTGTCATTGTTGTTTGGTGGGCCCAGGCTGGATTCAAACCCACCAGCTCAGATGTACGTGGCTGGCGCCTTAGCCCGTTGAGCCACAGGCGCCGAGCCAATTTTGAGTATATTCTAAATAATATGTTCTATTATTCTCTAGCTCACGTTGAGGAAGCAAAGGGGGACTGAGAACTAAAACCACCTGCATCAATACAACAGATCTATTGTACTAACAACTGAGAATACCTCTGTCAACATAGTTTTTGTTCTAGGAAAACTTTGTCCATTAAATATAAGACTATAAAAATCAGTAAAGTACATCACTGGTTCAGGTAATTGCTGCAAAAATAATTTATCTGAAACAATAGTTTATTTGGGAAACACCTGGTTTGTCAAACAATAATTTACTCTCAAAACTAGCTTCAAGACAGCTCAGTGCCTGTGGCTCAACGGGCTAAGGCACCAGTCACGTACACCTGAGCTGGCAGGTTCAAATCCAGTCCGGGCCCACCTAACAACAATCACAGCTGCAACCAAAAGATAGCCGGGCGTTGTGGCAGACACCTGTAGTCCCAGCTACTCGGGAGACTGAGGCAAGAGAATCACCTAAGCCCAGGAGTTAGAGGTTGCTGTGAGCTGTGTGATGCCACGGCACTCTACGGAAGGTGATAAAGTGAGACTCTGTCTCTACAAAAAAAAAAAAAAAAAGAATCAAGTATAGCTATTTTGTCCTCCTCTTTTGTAAAAATTTCCCTCCACTGTTCTTGTATATTTCTTTTTTCACATAAATCTTAGAATTGACTTAGACTCCCTAAACATGCTCTTGGTATTATAATTGGATTTATTAAACATACTAATTAACTTAGTGATTCTGATAATTCTTCCATTGACTCTATCCAAAAACAAGATATAGGGCTGGGCACAGAGGTCTATGCCTATAATCCTAGCACCCTGGGAGGCCGGCCAAGCCGGGGTTGGGGGATTGGTTGAGCTCAGGAGTTCTAGACCAACCTGAGCCAAGAGCAAGACCCTGTCTCTACTAAAAGTAGAAAAATTAGCTGGGCATCATGACAGACACCTGTAGTCCCAGCTACTCGGGAGGCTGAAGCAGGAGAATTGCCTGAACCCAGGAGTTTGAGATTTCTGTGAGCTATGACATCATGGCACTCTAGCCAAGGGCAACAGAGTGAGACTCTGTCTCAAAAAAAAAAAGAGCTGAGGCAAGAGAATCGCCTAAGCCCAGGAGTTGGAGGTTGCTGTGAGCTGTGTGACTCCACAGCACTGTAGGGCGATAAAGTAATACTCTGTCTCTACAAAAAAAAAAAAAAAAAAAGAAGAAAGAAAAAGAAACAAAAATAAGATGACTTCACATTCTGAAGTCTGCTTTGAGCTTTAGTTTGTACTTAGTATTAATCTTTACCTGTTCCTTCTCTCCAAAGAAAAGTCCGTCTCCAACCCATCCCTCATATAATCCAGCCTTGGCTATTTCATCTTCTTGCAAAAGTTTCCCATTGCTCTCGTATGTTATTTCCACATAAACCTTAGAATCTGCTTTAAGTACTTAATTCTGCATAACCTTGCAGATCTATCTGGCCTCAAATTTTCAGTCACTGGAAGTTTGGTCTAGAATTCTGATTCTTATTTGTTACCCCAAGTTCCTGTTTCAATATTGCCAAATAATGGGAACAGGGACTATCATAATTAAGCTTTCAATTTTTAGCTGTTAAGATTACTTTGGTGGAAAGGTACTAAAAGTACTACCATAAATGTTTCTCTATAAGTAGAGCTACAAAGAAAATTAAAACTGATTTTTTAAAATTTTATTTTATTTTATTATTTTCTTTTTTTGCAGGTTTTGGCTGGGGCCGGATTTGAACCTGACACCTCTGGTATGTGGAGCCGGTGCCCTACTACTTGAGGCACAGGCACCACTCCAAAACTGATTTTTTTAAATATTTTCTTACATTACATAACAAAACCCTTGGAAAATATGGCACTAGTTATGAGGTTACATTGCTTTCAAAATATTCTAATTCCCCTATAACGTACAGTCTGTTGCTCAGATGAATTAGTTTTTAGAGTTATCATCAGTGCTACAATAACAAAAATCCTGAAAAAAACTTTATTCTCTTTTTTCCTGATAGCCCAAATGTTATCAACAGTTTGGGATGGGATTTTCTTTAAACTTTGTTTAAAATAATGCACAAGAATATGGGGAAAGGGGCACAGGAGGGGAGGGGCCAGGGGAGGATGGATGGAGGGAGGGTAATTGGTGGGGCCAAACCTATGGTGCATCTTAGAAGGGTACAGGTGAAACTTACTAAATGCAGAATATAAATGTCTGAACACAACAATGAAGAAAATGCCATGAAGACTATGTTAACCAGTTTGATGAAAATATTTCAAATTATATATAAAACCAGCACATTGTACCCCATGACTGAATCAATGTACACATCTATGATTTAATAAATAAATAAATAAAAATAAAAATAAATAAAATAATGCACTACCCCCAAATTAGAAAATTTAAAAATTAACTTTGCAATTAGGATAAGAATATATTTTAAAATAAATGCTAAAAATCCTAATCTAAGGGGAAAAAAATACTTACCTTTTGCCATTTAAGTTCTTGTGTCTCCACAATAATTTTACCAATTTGCTCTTCATATTGAGTTTCTGCTTCCTAAGTCAAAAAGATAAAGAAAATGCTATAAAAATTAGGACTTAGAAACCTGCAGTTATAGCTCTTTCTAGAGAGAAATAGTATCCTTTCACCCTTATAACAAACTGAAAATTAAATGGACAAATTCATCATAGAACTGAGGTCCCAGATCAATCACGTACCCCCAAGTCTGGATAGAGATAGGAGCCTAGAGAGAAAAACAGAACCCCAACATTTTGTTTACCAGGGACACAAGCACCTGAGTACCAGTAAGAAGATTCAGTTAAAAGTCCTTAATAAACTGCTAAAAGTAAAATGTGGGCTATTATAAAAATACACTACAGGGTGTCAGAAATATAGAAGTTTTTTTACCCTCTAGGAGGCTTTTCTTCTAGGAAACCCAAGTGTTTACAGGGAAGTGAGAAGAACCCTGAGAAAGCATTGGCACTGGCTGTGCAGGGGAAGAACAGTCATAAACCATCTTCTCTATTTTCCCTACAGACCAACACCCTTAATCTGCAGGGGAAAGGGCAACAAAACTATAGCTAAGGACACTAGTAGAAACTCTGTGCATCTAGACAAGGGAACAAACAGTCACCACTGAAAACCCTACCTTACCTACACAACCCTGTCTTATTTCCCCTATGGGGGGAAAAAAAAAAGCTTTATTTGACAATGGGAAGAGCAATAAGGACTACCATTGAGAGCACTAGTGGAAACCCACTGCAGTTGGGAGGAGGACTAAAAAGAGAAAGGAACAATAGCTCTGTCATTGGAGCAAAGGCAGGAATACATGCTAGGCCCAGCATTACATATGTAGAAAGGACCAGAACACACACGAAGAACTTATCCTGAGCCTCAGATTCACCTAAGACTAAAGCTTAATGTTTTGCAAAAACATTATTTTTGTCAACAAAATTTTTTCTTTTTGCAGTTTTTGGCCAGGGCTGGGTTTGAACCCACCACCTCCGGCATATGGGGCTGGCACCCTACTCCTTTGAGCAACAGGTGCCATTCCAACAAAATATTTTTTTAAAGTATATGCCAAGTAGAATTTATTCCAGGTATACAAGGCTGGTTCAATAGTTGAAAAATTAGTCAGTGTAATTTGCCACATTAATAAGCTAAAGAAGAAATATTACATCATCATATCAATTGACACAGGAAAAACATTTGACAAAATATGACACCCATTCTGGATAAAAACTCCCAGCAAGTCAGGGGATATTTCCTTTACTTTTTAAAAAAAGGTTTACAAAACCCCTACTTTTAACATATTTAAGGTGAAAGACTGAAGGCTTTCACTCTAAGATTAGAATCAAGGCAGGGATGTCTAACTCTCATTGCTCTTATTAAACACAGTACTAGAAGTTTTAGTCACTGCAATAAAGCATAAATAAATAAACAGATTGGAAAGGAAGAAATAAAAATGTCCCTATTTGCATACACATGATTGTGTACATTGAAAATTCTAAGCAACTTACTAAAAAATTCCCCAAACTAATAAATGAGTTCAATAAGGTCACAGGATACAAGATGAACACTGAAAAATAAATCAACTACATTTTTGTATTTTAACAATGAACATGCAGAAATCAAAACTAAACATATAATTTATAATCACACTGGAGAAAATGAAATAAGTATAAACTTTTAAAAGTTTGTATGGGATCTGTATGTTAATACATACAACATAAATGGATTAAAGACATGGTGAATCAAAGTACCTTACCTAAAAGAGCACATAATACATGACCTCATTTATATGAAATGTTAAAACAAATAAAACTGAGTATGAAAACAAATCCAAAGAATATTGTCTCCTGGGGAGGTAGTGAGAGTAGAATTAGCCGGGGAGGAAGAATGAGCAGCTTTCTGGGTTGATGGAAACATTTTACATCTTGATAAGGTTTTGCACACCTGTCATAATTTACTGAATGTACAGCCAGGATTTGTATATTTCATCGTATATAAATTTTAGTGTAGGGGGCAGCACCTTTGGCTCAGTGAGTATGGCTCCAGCCCCATATACTGAGGGTGGCAGGTTCAAACCCAGACTCAGTCAAACTGCAACAAAAAATAGCTGGGTGTTGTGGCGGGAGCCTATAGTCCCAGCCACTCCGGAGGCTGAGGCAAGAGAATCGCCTAAGCCCAGGAGTTGGAGGTTGCTGTGAGCTGCAATGCCACAGCACCCTATTAAGGGAAATAAATGGAAACTGTCTCTAAAAAAAAAAAAAATTTTAGTGTAAAGATAAAAGCTGTAGGCTCAGCACCCGTAGCTCAATGGTTAGGGCTCCGGCTACATACACCTGGGCTGACGGGTTTGAACCCGGCCCAGGCCTGCTAAACAACAATGACAACTACAACAAAAAAAAAACCTGGGCATTGTGGCAGTGCCCGTAGTCCTACTGCTTGGGAGGGTGAGGCAAGAGAACCGCTTAAGTCCAAGAGTTTGAGGTTACTGTGAGCTGTGATGCCATTATACTCTACTGAAGGGTGACATAATGGGACTCTGTCTTAAAAAAGAAAAAAAAAAAAAGGAAAAAGAGAAAAGCTGTAAAGAAATAGTAGAATCGGCTTGGCACCTATGGCTCAAGCAGCTAAGGCACCTGCCACATACACCTGAGCTGGCAGGTTCGAATCCAGCCCGGGCCTGCTAAACAACAATGACAGCTGCAACCAAAAAATGGCTGGGCATTGAGGTGGGTGATCTGTAGTCCCAGCTACTTAGGAGGTGGAGGCAAGACACTCTGAGCCCAGGAATTGGAGATTGCTGTGAGCTGTGATATCACTGCTCTCTATCCAGTGTGACAGCTTGAGGGTCTGTCTTAAAAAAAAAAAAAAAAAAAAAAAGGGCGGCGCCTGTGGCTCATCAAGTAGGGCGATGGCCCTACATACCAAAGATGGCGGGTTCAAATTCGACCTCAGCCGAACTGCAAAGCAGAAAAATAACCAGGTGTTGTGGCGGGCACCTGTAGTCCCAGCTACTCAGAAGGCTAAGGCAAGAGAATCGCCTAAGCCCAGGAGTTGGAGGTTGCTGTGAGCTATATGACGCCACAGCACTCTACCGAGGGCGATAAACAGAAACTCTGTCTCTACAAAAAAGAAAAGTAGAATATGCTTTGTGATATGCATTTTAAAGTGAATCACCAAAGAATGAAATTAAAAGAGGGATAGATGTAGAAATGTGATAAATTTAGTATAGTAAACTGTCAACAGTCTATGAGTGTTCACTATAAAATTATTTCCATTCTGCTATATGTTTGACAATTTTCATAACAAAATATTGGGAATAAATCAAAAAGTGGGTGTTAGAATATGATGCTTTTTTTTTTTTTGTAGAGACAGAGTCTCACATTATCGCCCTTGGTAGAGAGCCGTGGTGTCACACAGATCACAGCAACCTCTAATTCCTGGGCTTAGGCGATTCTCTTGCCTCAGCCTCCCGAGTAGCTGGGACTACAGGCACCCGCCATAACACCTGGTTATTTTTCTGTTTTTGCAGTTTGGCCAAGGCCGGGTTTTAACTGCCACCTTCGGTGTATGGGGCCGGCGCCCTACTCGATGAGCCACAGGTGCCGCCCCTAGAATATGATGCTTTTTAAACAAAATATTTTCCTATGACTCACTTGTGTTTTCTTTATTATACACATACACTCTTATGCTATGTTACAAGATATACTTTCATGAAAGTTGTCTTATTCAGAATGTTTTCAGCAGCAAGCAACAATAAAATCTAACTCACATTGGTTTATGAGAGTTATCATCTCATGTGAAAAGGACTCTAAACATAGAGGTCAGGTGCAATGGCTCACCCCTGTAATCTCAGCATTTTGGAAGGCCAAGGCTGGAGTATCACTTGAGACCAAGAGTTCAAGCCCAGCCTGAGCAACATGAGAACCTGTATCTACAAAAAAAAAGAAAAGAATTAGACAGGCATAAAGGTGTGCACCTGCAGTCCTAGCTACTTGGGAGGCTGAGCAGGAGGATCAGTTGAGTTCAGGAATTCAAAGTTATAGTGAGATATGTTCACCCCACTGTACTCTACCCTGGGCAAGAGAGCAAGATTCTGTCTCTCCAATGGCCAACAAACACATGAAGAAATGCTCATCATCTCTAATTATCAGAGAAATTCAAAACAAATCCACTTTGAGATATCACCTAACCTCAGTAAGAATGACCCACATCACAAGATCCCAAAACAATAGATGCTGGCATGGGTGTGGAGAGAAGGGAATACTCATGCACTGTCAATGGGACTGCAAACTAGTACAGCCTTTATGGAAAAAAATACAGAGAGTCAGCTCTGTGCCTGTAGCTCAACGGCTAGGACACCGGCCACATACACCATGGCTGGTGGGTTCGAACCCAGCCAGGGCCTGCCAAACAACAATGACAACAACAACAAAAAAATAGATGGGTGTTGTGGCAGTTGCCTATGGTCCCAGCTACTTGGGAGGCTAAGGCAGGAAAATCGCTTAAGCCTAAGAGTTTGAGGTTGCTGTGAGCACTCTACCAAGGGTGACATAAAAAAAAGAAACAAAGAAAGAAAAGAAATATGGAGAGTTTATAAGTAGACCTTCCATTTGATCCTGCCATTCTATTACTAGGTATCTACCCCAAAGAAAAAAAGTCATCTTACCATAAGGTCATTTGCATTCAAATGTTTACAGCAGCCCAATTCACAATTGCAAAAATATAGAAACAAAGCGAACACCCTTCAACACATGACTGGAGATTCCGTATTTTTTGTAACAACTTAGATAAGATTTGGAACTCTTCTTAAATATAACAGAATGAAAAAATAAGCATCACACGTGCTCAATATTAAATTAAAACTAATAGATTAACAACTGCATTCTCACTTAAGAGAAAAACTCGATTAAATTTAAGAAAGGGATAGCCGGGGAGAAAGTTCAACAAGTTCCCACCCAAAGGTAACAATGCATGGGGTAGGCAGCACACTTCCCTAGTAAGGTGAAGGAAACGACTTTACCTTACAGATGGAAACAATGAAATCTAATCTGAAATTTTTAAAAAAATTTTTTTAATCTTTTTATGTTTAAAAAAAGACTTTTTTTAAGTCTAAAGGTAGAGTGCTTCTAGGATTTGATTTTTTCAATGATATGTTCAACAATACCATCAAAGAACTATGACTCAGCTGCCCTTTCCATTTTGCCATTATGAAGGTGATTTTCCTCAGGTTTTTCCATCCCTCAGGGTTGTAGAATGGTTATTTTAGTTATAGGCATTAAGGATAAATCAATCAGAGAGTATCTTGAAGGAAAAAAAAGTATATTATCCTAATTAAAAAATTAAAATCTTTCCCTGAAGCTTCCCAACACACATCCACTAATATCTCATTGGCCAACCAAGTCACGTGCCCCCTCCTAAGCTGGTCAAGGGGACTACACTGGATCTTCACCAGTGATTAAGAACAGTGAGAACATATTGACCCACATTCATGAGAAATGGACCCTAAGACACAGTCAGGGTTTCTCTAACATAGAAGAAGGAAGGACATCCATATCCATAGTACATACTATTTTACAAATGAAGGAGAGGAGATTAGAAGCTCTTGCAGTAACTCGTATCTACTGTCAAAACATATTCAAAGAGGAAGTAGTGTACATATGTACATTTGTTCTCAGAGGGAAGGTATGTAAAACATCCATTTCTTCCCAAAGCAGGTAGACTGAAAATAAATAAGACACTGTTTTCATTGTGTATGTATAGTTCTCTTTTAACCACTTCTCTTTCAGTGGTTACAGTGGGGGGCTGAAATTCACCATGATTCTAAATATCGTTCTAAGCACTTATTATGTAATGATTAATTTAAGTAGGTCATAATTTTATGAGGTAGGTACTCTGACTGCCGCCATTGTCTACATGAAAAAACTGAGGTAGCAAGAAGATCAATCACTTGCCTAAAGGTTACCCAGAAGGTAAACAGCAATGCCATTATTCGAACCCAGATAATCTGTCTCCAGAGTCTCTTAAATGCTGCATTATATCACCCGTAAGAGATTCTGGATGCTGTAGGACAATATGGAGCGTTATGATATACCTCTTTCCTTTAAAAACTTCAGAAGTTAGACTGGGCTCAGTGGCTCACACCTGTAATTCTAGCACTCTGGGAAGATGAGGCAAGAGGATTGCTTGAGGTCAGGAATTGGAGACCAGCCTGAGGAAGAGTGAGACCCCATCTGCCACCAGAAATTAAAAAATAATTAACCAGACATGGTGACACACACTGTAGTTCCAGCTACTCTGGAAGCTGAGAAGGGAAGATCGCTTAAGCCCAGGAGTTTGAGGTTGCAGTGAGCTGTATGCACTCTACCCAGGGCAACAGAATAATTAACAACAAAAAAAGAACCTTCTTAATTAACAACAAAAAACAACAGAATAATTAACAACAAAAAAAGAACCTGTCTTAATTAACAACAAGAAAAGAACCTTCAGAAGTTAATTTTCCTATCCCCCCAAATTTAGAAAATCATTCAAAATCATTTTACATGTATTAAATATTATTATTCGGTAACACATTTCAAAATAAAAACTAGAAATTTGTTGACTAAAAAACAACAGAATTTAATCATTTCTATGAATGTTCTAATATTAATATTTTTCTTTATCCAAAATCTTTGTACTAGTCTAAATCAACTAATGTGAAAACAGTAGCTTAAATACTACTAGGAAAGAGTTTGGTTTTTGTTTTGTTTTTTGTAATTTTGGGCAGGGGCCAGGTTTGAACCCGCCACCTCCAGTATATGGGGCTGGCACCCCACTCCTTTGAGCCACAGGCACTGCCCAGAAAGGGTTTTGTTTTGTTTTGTTTTGGTAGAAACAGAGTCTCACTTTATCGCCTTCGGTAGAATGACGTGGCATCACACAGCTCATAGCAACCTCCAACTCCTGGGCTTACGCGATTCTCTTGCCTCAGCCTCCTGAGTAGCTGGGTCTACAGGTGCCTGCCACAAAGCTGGGCTATTTTTTTGTTTTTGCAGTTCAGCTGAGGCTGGGTTTGAACCCACCACCTTCGGTATATGGGGCCAGCGCCCTACTCGATGAGCCACAGGTGCCGCCCAGGGTTTTTTGGGTTTTTTTAATATTAACTTCTAACCTATCCATGAATATTAGAGATATTTATCTTCAATACTTTTTAGTTAATCAGACCAAGAAACTATCTGGAAGAGTGATTACCATTTTCTTACACAACATGAGAAACCAATCTGGGCAATTTCATAGAAGGGGTGGATTATAAGTTTGAAAAGGAACGTAGAAGTACCCAGTAACAGTTTTGGCTGCTAGGACATGTGCCCCCTATGTGTACTATGTCCCTAAATCTGTTCAGGGTCAAAAATTGAAAAGGCCTGACCCATACACAGCCCATCTTATAAAACTGCAGCCTGAAGCAAGCACTTTAAAAAAAGCATGACTCTTTCTAAAGGTTATAAAGAGTAAATAATCCATCAAATTACTCCTCTTTTATTGTTTTTGTAAAAACACTTAAATCCTTGTGGTCCTAAGGCATCTAATAAAAAATAAACACTTTTAAGATTCTATATTCTAGGATACTTTATTGAAGTTAGAATTTTCTTACTAAATTTATATAGTTTTTCTCATTGACAATTCAAAAGGAATTTTTATTGATAACTTTTAAAACCTGCTTTAAGAATGGATAAAAGAAAAAAATGAAGGTTCTGATATAGGAAGAAAGAAAATGTATGTGCACAATACAATTATCTCTGTATGCAAAACGACATGATCACACATGTAGAAAACTACACCCAGAAAAAAAAAAAAAAGTAACTAATGATTTTTATTAGAAAGCATAAATTAATAAATTCTAATATAATAAAAGTACATTACAATGCCATTTTTCAGCAATGTGGCTAACACCCGTATTACTGTTTTCAATGTGGCATAAAAACATATATTCTACAAATCATAATAATTAGAAAGGAGTATGATTCTACTCATAGCATTTTTAATTTTATGGGCCATTGAAGTATTGCTTAATGTTTTTTACCACATATTATAGCATTAATTACCCAGTTTTCCCTCACAATTTTCATTTTTAGGCTACCCAAAATTCCATTGACTTTTACTTGTTGATAATTTAGAATTTCAAAATTTATCCCTGTTTAGATATTTAACAAATGCAATGTGCCTTTTCACTGAACTATCATAATACTTTGCTTTAATTCTATTATGATATATTATACTATGTACATACTATGTGACAGTACAGTTATTTACATGGCATGTAGTACCTAATTTAATTTTCAATTCTCTCAAGACATAGACAGAGAAATGGCTTGTAAAAGATTATCAAATGAATGCATATTTTAAAAGATAAAAGGAGATCTTTATCCCCACTGTATAGATGATTTGGCTCAGAAATATATTTTATCTAAAAACTTTCAACCGCCTTTTGGCTCGCTGAGCACCACCATGGCGGTCGGCAAGAACAAGCGCCTTATGAAAGGCGGCAAAAAGGGAGCCAAGAAGAAAGTGGTTGATCCATTTTCTAAGAAAGATTGGTATGATGTGAAGGCACCTGCTATGTTCAATATAAGAAACATTGGGAAAACACTAGTCACCAGGACTCAAGGAACCAAAATTGCATCTGATGGCCTCAAAGGTCGTGTGTTTGAAGTGAGTCTTGCTGATCTGCAGAATGATGAAGTTGCATTTAGAAAATTCAAGCTGATAACTGAAGATGTTCAGGGCAAAAA
>CAUYON010087083.1:0-10417 GCA_963573935.1 Arctocebus calabarensis
ATGTAGCCTGTAGGCTTCCCCACCATGTAGCCTGTAGGTTTCCCCACCACATAGGGGTAGGTTTCCCCTCCATGTAGCCTGTAGGTTTCCTCACCCCACCACATACGTGTATGTTTCCTCACCATGTGACCTGTAGGTTTCTTCACCATGTAGCCTGTAGGTTTCCCCACCATGTAGCCTGTAGGTTTCCTCACCATGTAGCCTGTAGATTTCCTCACCATGTAGCCTGTAGGTTTCCTCACCATGTCGTCTGCAGATTTCCTCATCACTTAGCCTGTAGGTTTCCTCACCATGTAGTCTGTAGGTTTCCTCATCACTTAGCCTGTAGGTTTCCTCACCACAAAGTCTGTAGGTTTCTTCATCACTTAGCCTGTAGTTTTTCTCACCATGTAGTCTGTAGGTTTCCTCATCACTTAGCCTGTAGGTTAGGTTTCCTCACCATGTAGTCTGTAGGTTTCCTCATCACTTAGCCTGTAGGTTAGGTTTCCTCACCATGTCGTCTGTAGGTTTCCTCATCACTTAGCCTATAGGTCAGGTTTCCTCACCATGTAGCATATAGGTTTGCTATAGTTCTTCTTCATCACTTCTTCCATGGGAGTAGTGGTTACCTTTAATAAAACTCCTAAAATTATAACTCTAGTATAATTACTAAATTTCTAAATGAAAGTAAATATTCCTTTCCACCATGGAGATCTTCATTTTAACAAGGAAAACTAAAGGAATATAGTTTTTAGACAGGACACCAATGTGAGGGGACACTTTTCTTTAAACCAAGTTTCCATCTGTCTTCTTTCCAGGGCTTCCTTCATCCCTCCTTCTTTTCTGTTTCTCTCTGCCTTCCCTCTTCCAACGCCTTGCTCCTTTCCCTGAAAACAGGTAGAATTTCTCCATCTCCTTGATATCTAACTACCTAGACCATAGTCCACCTTGATACCAGGGAAGCTCAAACTCACCCTTTTGTGACATAAACAGATCTCTGACCAGTGGGCCTCTCTGCAATGAGGTCTGTGAAGACACTGAAGTGAGAAAGGCCTCTTACTCCACTCACTGTCAGGGCAGCCACAATATGGTCACTTGCTCTGGGAAGCAGATGTTCATTAGCGCTCAACAGTATGTCAAGGGAGTTGGCTGCAGGCATGTGAGGCTCTATCTGGAGATGGTGACATTTAAGACATCTGGACGGTCTTGTGTCTGGAGGACACTTCTTAGGCTCTGAGAAGACATAAATGATACTAACAGAGTTGACCCGTCATGAGATGTTATCGAGGAAATGTGTCAAGCTTAGAGGTGATTAACAATGATGTTCAAAGAAGTCTGCTGCTAAGAGTAAAAATAAATTAAAATGTGAATTTTAGCTTGTAGCTGAGGCTACACTAACATTTTAAACCTCCAGAAAAATGTATCTTGTGTTAACACACTAGAAAAATGTTCGCAAACCAAATCCTGACATTCAGTTGCATACTTCGGATAGATGAAGGGCCTAATTGATCTTGACAAAACGTCATCTTCCAGTTGCAGTGATTTGAGCATTCTAAATATTTCATATGAATGAGTAAATTATCCCTGCTGGCAGAGTTACACTATTTTAGAAATGATAACCTCAAATAGAAAAAAAAAACAAACCAGTATATTTTCAAGCTAACATTTAATTGTAACAAATAATTTTTCAATGTAAATGAAAAAGCAAGTGAATACACGTCTTGACAAGCTAATTTTTCAGCATGAAAACATAAATGTTAGTAACTTTTCTACCTATTTCACATATATGCCACTGCATACAGAGGGTGCCAAACAATATATACACATTTTTAGAAAGGAAAAAAACTATAATGCCAAAATCATTTTTATAATGTTTGCTATCTTGTGTATATAAGGGTGGATAGCAGGGTGGGTAGCAGGGTGGATGATAGGGTGGTAGGAAAGATCGCAGGGTGGGTTGCAGGGTGGATGATAGGGTGGATGATAGGGAGGATCACGGGGTGGGTTGCAGGGTGGATGATAGGGTGAATGGTAGGAGGATTGCAGGGTAGATTGCAGGGTGGATGGCAGTACTTTTCACATTCTCATATGAAAATTAAAATACACAGTGCTTTTCTTGGTCTTTGGTATCCCTTTACTTTGTAGCTTTCTCTCTCTCTCTTTTTTGTTGTTTGGGATTTACTGAGGGTGCAAAGAACCAGGTTTCATTACTTGCATTTGTTAGGTAAAGTCCCTCTTATAATTGTGCCCCCCCCAAGAGGTGTGCCACACACTGTGACCCCATCCCCTCCCTCTTTCCCTCTCTCTGCTCCCCATTCCCCACCCCCTGCCATGTACTAGCATTAGTTGTTCTCATATCAGAATTGTGTAGCTCACTTTTTTATTTGAAGCTCTGAAGTCCCCATAGGACCTCACCGTAGTGACACTTACTGTTTCTTTTCATCTGAGTGGAGACACCCAACAGGGTCATGTCAGCTCCTGCCTGGGAATAAATGATGAAATTCATATGGAACCAAAGAACACCCTGACTAGCCAAAGCAGTCTTGAGGGGGAACAAAGGTTTTCTTCACAGAGAATATTTTCTGATTTCAAGACGTGTGTATAACAAAGCACAGTAATTAAAACACTATGGTGCTGGCATAAAAACAGATACATAAACCAATGGAACAGAATGCAAAGCCCAAAAATAAATCCATGCAAATCCTGTGAACTAATTTTTGGTAAGGGACTCAAGAATTAATAGTGGGAAAAGTTAGTCTCTTCAACAAATGCAGTTGGAAAAATTGGATCACAACATGTAGAATATCTTCTACCATGTACTCAAAATCAATTCACAATTGATTAAAGACTTAAACATAAGACTCCAAACTATAAACCGCCTAGAAGAAAACTTACGAAAAAATCTTCATGATATTGGTTGTGATGATAATTTCTTCCAAGAGCACAAGCTAAGAAAGCAAAAAGTGACAAGTGGCACCACCTTAATATGAAAAATCTTCTGCAATGGAGTGAAACAACAATCTGTGGAATGAATGGGTAAAAATATTTGTAAACCACATATCTGATAAGAAAAAATATAAAAAATTCCTACAACTCAATAGTAAAAAATCAATAACCAAAAAAAAAATCCCTAATTTAAAAAATGGGCAAAGGACTTGAACAAATATTTATCCAAAGAAGACATAAAAATGACCAACAGGTATGTGAAAAGATGTGAAATATCATTAATTATTAGGTAAATGTCTATCAAAACTGCATGACATGTGCTATCATGGCGCATATAAAAAACAGACATTGCTGTTTGTTTTGATGAGGACGTGGAGAAACTGGAACTCCTGTACGATGCCGGTGGGAAAACAACTTGGTGCAATGGCAGTGCACGATAGGATGTTGGTTCCCTCCAAATACAGAATGATCACACGATTGACACCACTTCAGATATTCATCCAAGGTGATCAAAATCAGTATCTTGAAGAGCTACCTGCACTCCCACAGTCATTTAGTGCTATTCAGTGTAGCCAAGATACAGAAACAATCTGAATCTTTATTGATGTGAATGAATAAAGAAAATGTGATGTATACATATGGTGCCATATTATTCAACCTTATAAAAGAAGGAAATCCTTTCTTAGGTGGCAATATAGAGTAATCTGGAGAACAGTATGCTACGTGAAGTTAGCTGGCCATAGAAAGACGAACCTACATGGTCCCAGTGTCTGACGTCTGTGGGGTACTCAGACTCGCAGAGGGCAGGGCCGGGAAGCAGGAAATCTGAGTGCCGTTCACAGCACAAAGTTTTAGTTGCTCAAGATGATTATGTCCCAGAAATCTAGTGTAGAACATTGTGTCTGTAGTTTATAATACTGAATATTGTGTATTTAAAAATTTGTAAAGAGGTTAGATCTCACATTAAGTGTTCTCACCATAGTTACAAAGACATATCTGGGTGGGGCGTGGTGGCTCACACCTGTAATCCCAACACTGTGGGAGGCTGAGGTGGTGATTTGCTTGAGCTCAGGAGTTTAAGACCAGCCCAAGCAAGAGCAAGATCCCATCTCTACTAAAAGTAGAAAAACTAACCTCAGCTACTCAGGAGGCTGAGGTAGGAGGATCTCTTGAGTCCAGGAGTTTGAGGTTGCTGTGAGCTAACATGATACTATAGCACTCTACCCAGTGAGACTCTGTCTCAAACCCTCCCCCGCAAAACAAACATAAGGACCCAAACCCTAGAGCTCTAGGAAAGGACGAGGAAGGAGAGAAGGAGGGATGTAGGGAGGGAGCCGGGGTTCCCGGTGGAAGTGAGTCCATGGGTTCTGAAGTCGCAGGGGATCTGAGAACCCAGCAAGTAAAGCGAAGCAAAGCAATCAGTGCGTGGTTCTCCTGGAGAGAAAACTGGGCATTGTTTCCCCAAACTGAACGGTTCCCTATATTCCCTGCACACAGGAAAGAAAAGCTGAGACCTTCCTAACAACAACAAAAAAAACCCAAACTGTTAAAGCTTTGAAAATAAGACAGTCAGGGAGACCGTGATATAATGCTGGCTAAAGATCTTTCTTCCCTTGGTACCAGCACTGAGCGAGCCTCCAGGATTTGGGTGTCATCCTAGAGGGGTCAGGGTAATAATAACTGTGTGAGATGGAATTTGCAGCTATCCTGGTTGCACAAGAGCTAAGATTCAAGTTTAATTCAGTTGAGTGAGGTGACAGAGTGAATATTCTTGAAACATCTGAGTTTGTGCTCTAAAATTGAGTACTGCATGGAAGGAAAAGAAATTTAATTTTTTAATAAAAATACTCTAATTGAACAGCTGCTACGCATTTGACACCTTTTATGAAATGCAGTTGGTTAAGATCAAGAAGTTATAGACTCACCCGGTGCTGTACAGTGAATAGGTGATAGGGTTGTGATTTCTAACTCACATCTGCACACATACAGTGGAACTGGGACTCAGAAGGTAGCCAGGGAGAGCTGGGGAATGTTCCACTGGGGAATGTTTCTGAATTATTACAATTATTTCTCCCCACATAGATTCATTCCTTTATTTTGTCTTTAAACGAGAGCACTTTTGAATTTAAAAATTATCTTTTATAGAGGAAGGTGAATAAAAGAAGACACTAAGGCAAGAAAGTATCTTTTTATCAGGATTGTTGCTGAGTTTGGGTTAAGTCCTTAAACTCTTTGGGCAAAACAAATTATAGAAAGCAATAACCTATGCCTCCATTGCTAGCTGCGTGATAGGGCTCAAGGGAGTGATTTATAATTAAATTTACTAAATCATGGTTGGCTTTGTTTAGCTTTGAACTATATTAACAAAGAATTTCATAGATTCTGGTTTAAATATAGTGTTAGGAATGTACATAGTAAAAGACTGTTTTAAAAATACCTCCTGTCCAGGGTGTAGCTGTACAGCTAATGAGAAGGGGGTTTGTTTTAAGGGCAATATTCCCGAGAGCCTTTTTAATGCCACCTTTGTCAATTTACCACTTAAAAAAATGAGTGTTTTTCCAGAAAAAAACAATAATTGAAGAGCGTGTATTTCCTCACACAGTATGGCCATTCTTCAGCTGCTTTTGTGGATGAGACAGCTAGTTGTCAAGCCCCCCCCCCCAAAAAAAAATGATGGTAGTTTTCCCATTAGTCGTCATACACTGAGTTCTGATCTGAAGTGCCTGCTTTTTGTAGAGCACTTTGTCATACTTTCTTGGCATTGAACAAATGTTCAATCTTAGAAGTGCCAGAGGGGAAGAATGGTCTAAAAAATGAGTAGATGTTTGAATCTTTGAATGGTTAGACTTCTAGTCTTTATTCTAAGGTAATTTTTTCACAGTGAAAAAATATATTTATATAGAATTTAATTTCTATATTCATATTCAAATTAGAATTTAACCACTCATGTGCCAGACATTATCCTTAGGTAATTTAAGTAAATAAATAGTTACATATCTTTAAATTGAGAAGATTAACATGCCAAAAATGGAGAGTTTTTTCCCTCTAATATCTTTTTTTTTTTTTTTTAATTTTTTAACAGATGGGACTCAGGTCCACAGAATTCGAATGGGTTGAGTATCCCTTCTATTCAAAATGGTTGGGACATGAACATGTTTCTGATTTTGGAGTTTGAAATATTTGGATTGACATAATTAAAAGTCTTAGGGATGGCACCCAAATCTGAACATAAAATTCATTTATGCTTCAATGCTCCTTACACGTGTGGCATGGAGGAAATGTTACAGAATATTTTAAATGATTTGTGCATAAACAAAATTGGTGTAGAGCGGCCCATGGAAAGCAAAGGCGTCACTATGTGGACACCCCTGGACACTGCGGCCATCCGGCCTGGCCGGCGTACCCCGTGCTGGGTGTGCCTCCGAGGAGCAGCCTCTTCCTGACACTCACAGCCACCGTCAAGTGACACCTCCTGCGTTCAGGTGGCGACAACCCCCAGCGATGCCACAGGCCCCTCCCGCGACGGGGGAGCCCTGGGCAGCCGGCGAGGAGGGGACAGCGGAGGGGACAGCGGAGGGGGCCTCGGGGACGAGGAGCAATGACAGCCGCTGTAACAGTGTCTGCTCCACAGCTCGTCTGTCAACCGTCGTTTTTCTCAGGATTCTCTGCTTTTGTAAACTGACGTGATTTCTTGTTCTGGAATGAACGGATCCTAGTTAGTCCTTCAGGAAGGATGCTGGTCGCACGTCCTGGCCCCCGTGTCCAGAGGCAGGTTCTCTGCAGCGCGACGGGCCGTCCTCACCGTCACCATGGTGACCGCGGGTTCCCGGCGCTGCAGCGGCCCGGCTGTGGGTCGGTGAGTGACCAGCTGGCCTCCCGCCGTCCCGCTGGACTCCGGACAGCCGTCCCCCTGCCGCGGGGCCGGGAAGGTGTTTTCCGTGGCTGTGACGGGGCCGCATGACATTTCTTCTCTCTCGACGTGGGATTTTGCCCCCACATTATTCCGGTGACAGAGCTTCGCTCGTTCCCTGATTTGCGTCGCGTTCCGTGGCATGTGTTCCCGGGGACACTGGATCCCGACTTTCCTGCGTGGCCACTTCTTCATTTTTGGCTTTATGTACTGTTTTCTGTCTTCATCGACTTCTGCTCGTCACAGCCAGTGAAGGACTTGAGCCGTTTGTCCTTCTGTTTCTTCAGGTCACCAACACCACGGTGTCCCCAGGTGGCTCCCGCTCACACGCTGTGCAGTCCCTGCAACAACCGCTGCAGGTAAACGGAATGTTCTCTCTCTCTTAAATGATGAGCTCACTATGTCGCCCTTGGCAGAGTGCCGTGGTGCCACAGCTCACAGCAACCTCGCTCCTGGGCTTAGGCGATTCCCTTGCCTCAGCCTCCCGAGTAGCGGGGACCCCAGGCGCCCGCCACAACGCCCGGCTGTTTTTTTTGCAGTTTGGCCGGGGCTGGGTTCGAACCCACCACCCTCGTTATACGGGCCGGCGCCCTATTCACTGAGCTGCAGGCACCGCCAGTTCTTTTTATAAATCATTACCCATAGTCATATCTATAGGTTTTCTTTTCCTTTTTGTCATTTTTGACAGTATCTTTTTGCCAAATAGACAAGACGAAACCCAGTGAGCGATGCCTGTAGGTCTCAGTCCATGTGGGAATCAGGGGAGAACAACCGTCCGCACGTCCAGCCTCCGGGTGCGGTTTCATTACCCTCTGCGGCTCAGCCGAGGGGGCTGGGGATCTCCTTCCGCCCTGGGGACGCTGTGCCTGTGCGTTGACAGTTCCCTCATGTGAAGTCAGGTGCAGAATTTCCCTCTTGTGAACCTTGTCGGTGCAAAGCTTCTGGTTTCTGGGTTCGGGGTGCTCGTCCTGCACCTGTAGCCCAGGACAGCTGGTTGTGCAGCCAGAGCCCACATGCCCAGCTCACTGCACTCGCCTTCCGGTAGGAAGATCCTCACGGTCGCTCTTGAGCCGTGGAGGAGGGTCTGCATGGAAGGGGCCGCGTTCTGCTTTCAAGTCTTATTGTCCATAGTCAGGAACAAATAGATTTACATTTTTCAAGGAAATAATTAAAATGTGGTAAACTAAAAGTTTGTATTCAAAACATTATTTAGTTCTTGCAAACTTAATTCATTAATACAGATAAGTCAAGGAAGATTGGCTTTTACCAAAAGAAAGCCTTGATTCTGTGACTAAGACTGTTCGAGCTGTTAAGTTTTCTGAGACATCACACCACGGGCTGAACACACACAAGCATCTGTATAAGAATCAGGAAAAAGTGAAGGCAGATATTGAATTGGGCAGAGAGGCAAAACTCTAGGCTTCCATATTGATGCCTACTCAGGTGTTTTTTCAAATAGAAGTAGGCACATGGATATTTTATTAAAATGATGTTAAACTAATATAGGAGGAGAAACAATCTGATAGAACGTAAGTGACTTGTGAGTAAAATCTCCAATACAAGCCCTTTTTGGACAGTTCTAGTAACTCAGCAATAAGAGGGGAATATTGGGTAATTCCAAAAGTCGTGTTGACTCTTAACCCATGCAAATGGTAACTTAGGAGTTGGCAAATGAATTGTGTTGTGTTATTCTGGCCCACAGTCAGGTAATGAGGTCAGCGTGCTGGCTCCTGATGCAAACACGGCCAGACCATGCCCACAGGGCCACGGCCAGCCACGCCCACACAGACAGGGCCACACCAACACCAACATGGCCAGCCACGCCCATGCAGGCACCGCCACACCACACCCACATAGACACAGCCGGCCACTCCCACGCAGACCACCAGACCACGCCCACAAGGGCATGGCCAGACCACGCCCACTATTAGTGCTGAGCACGTCTCTGACCTCTCATAATTCTTATTTCTTCTCATCCAGCCTATCTCAATAAATGACTTATGAAAAACTGATCCCTTTACTCAGAAATCCAAAAATATTACACACTTTGATTAATTAGTAGATATCTATTTGGGCAATGTATCGGTATCTTACGGATTAAGAAATACATATCATTCTCACACTTAGAATTGGACCAAAAAAGTGAGGCAAAGACATTTTTAGCATTCATCAGAATCGTGACTCTTGACAGCATTAAAACAGTTTTTTATTCTATCCTCAATATTCTTCTGTGTTATATCAGCTGCTGTGTCAGATCTATGTGAAAATTTTTATGGGAAATGGATTTGAGGATATAATATATTCAGATTTGCATGGATTAATACTTTTGTATGAGACTAGTTTCACATACCTAAAATTCCACTTTCCCAAGGATAAGATTCGTATTTATGTGAACGTCTTACCGTTTAGAGTGTAAGTTGGCATTGCCTGTGTGGTGTAAACTCGGACCCAACTGTCCATGGCGGTCTAGCCCTGAGGAAGCTGGGCTGCACTTGGTCGGTGTGTGGCTTAGAAAACATTCATTTGTTGTTAACTATCACATAATAGTTAATAAGAAAATCAACGAGGTAACAGAAAATGTGCTACTTCAGGCAATAGACTCTCATGTTCTAGTACACAAATCATTTTGTTTATAATTAGTTATTTATGTTAGGACCTACTTTGACTTTCAAATTTTCTGAAGGCAAAATATAAGGGATTAGAGTGACAAATTTCTTTGGGTGCCTCGATTTATGAGATTCAACCAGGCAGGTGCTCTTTAGACAAGGAAAATGGAATTTAGAATACTCAGAATTGTGTTTCTCATACTTTGGTATATAACAGAACAAGGTGTGATATGTATTTAAAAAAACAAACAAAATAGAAAATAAAAAATACACAAAATAGAAAATAAGAAAAGTAGTGTGTTTTGAATGAAGCCCCAGAATTTGTTTTTAACAGGCATCCTCTATAATTCTGATATCTGTTTGCTTCCTTTAAATAGGTAGCAAAGCAAATACATATGATACATAACATCATAAAATGGGAGGAGAAATAAGATTTTCCTAAGTACAGGAGAATTGTGTACTTGGGTAAAGGATAAGTAGGTGTCAATGTGAAACATTTGTAAGCAAATTGAGGAACCACCCAGAACCATAGCTTAGCAGGAAAAAACACAGATTTTGAAGCTAGGAGAAGTTGTCTGCAAATTCAGATTTTGATACCACAAGCTGTGGGGTCTTGGGGGTTATTTCACTGTGCTAAGCTTCTGTTTCTATTGCTTAAATTTGCTTGGTGACAGTAATTCTGCAATAGATAACCCTGAAATTTTAGCAGCTGAACATAATAAAAATGTGGTAAGGGAGTGTCACACATGAGAGTGACCGATGCTGTCTCTGCCATGTAACAGGGCAGTCATCCCCAAGGGGCTTTGGTGCAAGCTGCGAGCAAGCATATTGAACACATGGATTTCCTTGAAGCTAGCTGACAAGAAAGTCAGGGAACATGATTTATAAGACAGGATGGCATTGCATTTTTTAGGAGAAAACTACACATTTCTAGGTTAGCTTTAGAAAAAACTCAAGTAAAATGAAAAGATGATTT
>CAUYON010087084.1:0-11667 GCA_963573935.1 Arctocebus calabarensis
CTCTTGGGCTTAAGCGATTCTCTTGCCTCAGCCTCCCTAGTAGCTGGGACTACAGGTGCCCGCCACAGCGCCCGGCTATTTTTTTGTTTTTGCAGTTCGGCTGAGGCCGGGCTTGAACCCGCCACCTTCGGTATATGGGGCCGGCGCCCTACTCGCTGAGTCACAGGAGCCGCCTGGTTTCTTACTTTTGAAACAGAGTCTCACTCTGGTACCCTGAGTAGAGTACCTTGGTATCATGGCTCACAGCAACCTCAAGTTCTTGGGCTCAAGCAATCCTCTTGCCTCAGTTTTTTTTTTTTGTTAAAGTAGAGACCTGGTTGTGCTATTGCTCAGGCTGGTCTTGAACTATAGAGCTGAAGCAATCCACCTGCTTTAGCCTCCCAGAGTGTTCTTGCCTCAGTTTCTCTATTTTTGTAGTATAGATTTGGTCTTGCTATTGCTCAGGCTGGTCTTGAACTATTGAGCTGAAGCAATTCACCTGCCTCAGCCTCCCAGAGTGTTCTTGCCTCAGTTCCTCTATTTTTATAGTAGAGATTTGGTCTTGCTATTGCTCAGGCTGGTCTTGAACTACTGAGCCAAAGCAATTCACTTGCCTCAGCCTCTGGGAGTGCTAGAATTATAGGCGTGAGCCACCATGCCCGGCCAGAAGGCACTGCTTTCTATTGACTCAGTGAGGAAGGGCCCAGATTTCTGGAAGAAGATCACTGTGCCCATTTTTCTAGGCACAAAACTATTTTTCAAAAACCCCAGGACACAGTGCCCTGGATAGTATAATCTCGAAACCCTGCATAGGCTCCTGGGAAATCAGGCATTTGGACCACTGCAGAGACCCAGGACAGCTCTGTGCTAAGGAAGAACTGGTCCCCAGCTTTCTTCCAACATGCTAGGTGCCTACTGGCCTCAAGGCACTGTGCCAGGGGTCAGACACCTCTCTACTGCAACACACCTGGGTCTCACGCAGCGGAGTGGAATGGGGCTTGCTGGGAACAGAGTGCTGGGGCTCTAGTGGATCACCATACCCTGGGCCACTGCTGCTTCACTGCAGAAAACTTGCATGATCTTGCGGAGTTGCCAGTTAAGAAATCTAAACACAGTAGCTGGCAGCTGAACTGCCCTCACATGAGGTTCTCTTGCAGCAAACCCTGAGAGGGCGCTCTGAGAGGAGCAATAGTAATGATTGTTTATTTATTTATTTATTTTTCATTTTTTAAAAACAGAGCCTCAAGCTGTCACCGCAAATAGAGTGCCATGGCATCACAGCTCACAACCACCTCCAATTCCTGGGCTCAAGCGAATCTCTTGCCTCTGCCTCCCAAGTAGCTGGGACTACAGGCGCCTGCCACAACACCCAGCCATTTTTTTGGTTGCAGGCGTCATTGTTGTTTGGTGGGCCCAGGCTGGATTTGAACCTGCCAGCTCAGGTGTACGTGGCTGGTGCCTTAGCCCGCTGAGCCACAGGCTCCAAGCCAGTAATGATCATTTATTACTGAGTGCTCACTGCATGCCAGGAAGGCACCATCACAGTGCTCTACAAAGATGAGCTCATTTATTGTCACAATAGCCTTAGAAGGCAGGTCTCATTACCTATCCCTGTTACAGGAAGAAGATGCCATGGCAGACTGCTCCCCATGGCTGCACTGGTTAAGTGGCACAGGTGTGATGGAACCCCAGGAAGTCCAGCTCCAGAGACCATGCTCCTAACTATGCTGCTATCCTGGACCACACCTATTCAACAAGGTTGCGGGCAGGGGTCCTGCTGGCAAAATCACTCCAAGTATAGAAGAGACATTAAATTTAGAAAGACCCATATTCAGATCTCAGCTCTGCTCCTTCCTAGCAATCTGACCCTGGCTCATCTGTGAAATCTCTCATAACTGTGATATGAGGATGAAATGAGATAATGAGACCGACATAGGGTAAAAGTTCCAAATGAGGCTGTGTACAGTGGCTCATGGCCATAATCCCAGCACTCCGGGAGGCTGAGGCAGGAGGATCATTTGAGCCCAGGAGTTTGGGACTGCAGTGAGTGAGCTGTGATCAGGCCATTCACTGCTCTTTTTCCTAAGCAACAGAGTAACACCCTGTCTCTCTGAGAAAAGAAAGAAAAAAAAAAAATCAAAATGAGTAGTTGTTTATATGACCTGGGCTGATGAGTTGGCTGGCCACAGGAGCATACTGGCCCAGGGACTGAGGGGGTCTATGGTGGCAGAATGCTAGGGAAGGGGAGGGCTGACGAGAAGGAGGGGTTAGGAAAGCAAAGTCTCAGAGCTTAGCAGGCTCTGGACCCAGCTCTAACCATGAGGTTTCATGCCATTCCAGACAGCAGGTCCATGCCAGGGACAGAGGAAATGGCAAGGAAGAATGAAGAGATGCTAGTTAAGTGAGGCAGAGGGAAAAGCTGGTTTGCTGATTTCCTAGGGCTTTTATTTATTTATGTATTTATTTATTTATTTTTGAGACAGAGCCTCAAGCTTTCACCCTGGATAGAGTACTGTGGCATCATAGCTCACAGCAACCTCCAATTACTAGGCTCAAGCGAGTCTCTTGCCTCTGTCTCCCAAGTAGCTGGGACTACAGGCGCCTGCCACAACGCCCAGCCATTTTTTTGGTTGCAGCCGTCATTGTTGTTTGGTGGGCCTGGGCTGAATTCGAACCCGCCAGCTCAGGTGTACATGGCTGGCGCTTTAGCCCACTGAGCCACAGGCGCCGAGCCTAGGACTTTTAAAGAAGTTGTCTATTTTGGTTTCTCTGGAAACTCTGAGGGTCCAAGCTGAGCCTGACGTGTCCTAAGGGCAAAATAACCAGTTATTCAATGGTCATAGATAAATAGGAGTCCCAGGCAGGAGATGGGATGGGCTCTTTCTCAGGCAAGTTTCTGGAAGCTTTTCAAGGCAATTACAAGGAGTCAACTACTGTAATTTCCTATATTGCAGAAAGAAAGCCCAAAGGAGAATGGATATGCTCTGGGCCATAGAGAAACTTCCTGTTGGAGTTAGGAGTTAAAGATTGCTGGCAAGGCAGTCTTTCTTACAGCCCTGAGTAGCCCCTCTGCCAGGCCTGTGAGATGTGACCACCTCACTTGACTTGCTGGTAGGTCAAGTGCTCATGGCACTCTGGCTCTGCCCCTCCCCAGTACAGCTGGCAGATCTTTAAGAAGAAGGGGAGGCTTGGCGCCTGTGGCTCAACAGGCTAAGGCGCCAGCCACGTACACCTGAGCCGATGGGTTCAAATCCAGCCCCGGACCGCCAAACAACAATGATGGCTGCAACCAAAAAATGGCCGGGCGTTGTGGCGGGCATCTACTTGGGAGGCAGAGGCAGGAGACTCGCTCAAGCTCAGGAGTTGGAGGTTGCTGTGAGCTGTGATGCCACAGCACTCTATCCAGGGTGAGGCTCTGCCTCAAAAAAAAAAAAAAAAAGAAAAGAAAAAAAAAAAGAAGAAGGGGAATGGGTATGGTGCTCGTAGCAGCTCAGTGGTTAGGGCACCAGCCACATACACCGAGGCAGGTGGGTTTGTACCCGGCCCCTGGCCTGCTAAACAATAACAAATGCAACAAAAAAATAGCCAGGGGCTGTGGTGGGTGCCTGTAGTCTCAGCTACTTGGGAGGCTGAGGCCAGAGAATCGCTTTAGCCCAAGAGTTTGAGGTTGCTGTGAGCTGTCACGCCACTCTACCAAGGGCGACACAGTGAGACTCTATCTCAGAAAAAAAAAGAAGAAGGAGGGGAATGGGTAGAAGAGAATACAGCTGGGGTGGAGAGGTAGCAGCAGAGGCAGAGCTGAGAGATTTCTAAGACCCAGGGCTGCCCCTCCTCAGACTGCATCAGAGAATCAGGCTGCCTGACTGGTTTAAACCCGGCTCTGCCCTTTACTAGCAGGACCATCTCCAATAAGGTCACTTAGCTTCTCTCTGCAAAATTCTATCTCCCTGATAAGGGTTTGAAGGGTAAATGAGTGAATGCATGTAAAGAATTTAGCATAACACCTAGCAAATGTTAAGTGTTAACCATGACTGTTATTTTATTTATTTATTTGCAGTTTTTGGCCAGGGCTGGGTTTGAACTCACCACCTCCGGCATATGGGGCCGGCGCCCTACTCCTTTGAGCCACAGGGGCCACCCTGTTACTTTTGTTATTAGGTAGGAAGTTGAGTTTCCAGGCTCTCTGTGTACCTGTAGTGCACAAAGTCAGGAAAAGGAGGCCACAGTAGGGAAGGAGCCTGGGATCAGACATGGACAGATCTAGATTCTTTGCTAATTAGCCATGTGGTCCTGCCAAGCTATCTAATGCCTCAGTGAAGAAACGATCCCTGCTCTCATAGTGAGGGGTAATTCAGTGAGGGAATCTCTCTGACCTACTCTGGTTCAGGGGGCTGCCTGATTCAAGGAGAAAAAAAAATTCAGTGGAATAAAGTGAATGGAAGGGGTTAAGTGCACAGTGAGGCACATGAAGGTGAACTGACTTTTATTAACAACTCCATCCCAGACCTCATCTCTCATTCCTGGACCCTGAATGGAGAAGTGCCTCTCGGCAGCCAATCCTCCCTTCCCTTGTGGGCTTGTCTTTGGAGCTTTGCCTTCCTGACTTAGCCTGGACCCCAGAGCCAGCCATGTGACAGAACCTCAGCAGCCTGAGCAGTAAGGACCCTTAGAGACTACCCAGGCCAACTTGTCTTTGCATGCTTGGGAAACAGAGGTCTGCAGATGTTCTCATGAGCTCACTGAGAAACCTAGTACCTTTCACCATTATTGCAAAGCCTTAGCCAAAGCCAATGGCTGCCAGGCTGCTAGCCGCTGGATAGAAACTCCCAAGAAAAGAACTGACTGGCTCTACTACCCCTGCTCTATGCTTAGGGCCCAGTCAGTTAACCTGTCCAGCCCTCAGGGGTTCCCTCTCCTGCAGCAGGAGTTTCACATCCTCTTGCATCCTTTTTTGGGGGAAGGCCAATAGTGTGAGGTCCCTTGACCCTTCACTGTTGTTCTGAGCCTCCCTCCCTCCAACTCTCCTATTTTTTCAAGACCATCCTCCACCCATGCTCTTCATCCTTCCCCTTTCATTTCTTAACTTGTCCTTTTTTTTTTTTTTTTGAGACAGAGCCTCAAGCTGTCGCCCTGGGTAGAGTATCGTGGCATTACAGCTCACAGCAACCTACAATTCCTGGGCTCAAGCGAGTCTCCTGCCTCGGCCTCCCAAGTAGCTGGGACTGCAGGCGTCCGCCACAACGCCCGGCCATTTTTGTTTTTGGTTGCAGCTGTCATTGTTGTTTGGCGGGCCCAGGCTGGATTTGAACCCGCCAACTTAGGTGTATGTGGCTGGTGCCTTAGCCCGCTGAGCCACAGGCGCCGAGCCGTAAGTACACTTTTTTATAACCTTTTTTTTTTTTTTAATCAACATAATTAAGTGTGCACAGAAGTTTAACTATGGGTTCAAGTGCGCTATGAGATATAAAAGGTTGAAAAACATTGCCCTAGGCTCTGTCTGCCCTCTGGGCCCTGAAGACCTCCCAGCTCAGCCCTTTCTGCTGCCTGAAGCTGAGCCAGACGCTCAGAGGCTCAGGGTGTCTTGTGAGCCTGTCAGCACTGACCTTGTCACACAGCTCGTGACAGCTCCTCATGCGACCTTGGATGAGTCAAGAGGGGAAGCAGGCGCCAAGGGCTTCCGGGGGGATTCCCAGGATGCAGGTCCCTCAGAGCCCTGGGGGAGGGAGGCCTCACGATGACTTGGAGGCTGGGGGTCAGCAGGGCTGGGCTGTGAAGCCACCCTACTCCTGGGGATTAGGGCCAGTCAAAATATCCTCAGACCTAATGTGATTTCTCCCCTGGCAGCAGTGCAGTGTCAGGGCACAAAAGCCATTGAATGCAGGAAGCCCTGGCCCAGTCCCAAGCAGGAGTGGGTGCCCCTGGAAGAATGAGCAGTGTAACCACAGCAGTAGCTAGGTCCTGGGCACAGAGAGACCTACTATCTGCCAGGTACTTAATTTTTTTGTTAATTAAATCAGATTTTGAAACTACATATGATAGAATTACATACACATGCTATTATATAAAATAAAAGATAGAACCAGACCAGGAATACTTCTTCTTTTTTTTAATTTATTTTAATTTTTTGAGATGGAGTATCACTTTGTTGCTCTTGGTAGAGTGTCATGGCATCATAGCTCACAGTAACCTCAAACTCTTGGGCTCAATCTATCCACTTGCCTCAGCCTCCAGAGTAGCTGGGACTACAGGTACTTACCACAACCTCTGACTATGTTTTTTTAGAGACAGGATCTCTTGCTCAGGCTGGTCTCCAACTGCTGAGTTCGGGCCATCCACCCACTTCAGCCTCTCAGAGTGCTAGGATTATAGGTGTGAGCCACCATGCCCAGCCGTAGACCAGGAATTCTTTTTTTTTTTTTTGGTGCAGTTTTTATTTGGGGCTGGGTTTGAACCTGCCATCTCCAGTATATGGGTAGAGTGCCGTGGCATCACAGCTCACAGCAACCTCCAACTCCTAGGCTTAAGTGATTCTCTTGCCTCAGCCTCCCAAGTAGCCGGTACTACAGGCGCCCATCACAATGCCCGGCTATTTTTTGATTGTAGTTGTCTTTGTTGTTTGGTGGGCCTAGTCTGGATTCGAACCCTCCAGCTTTGGTGTATGTGGCTGGTGCCTTGGCCAATTGAGCTGTAGTGCTGAGCCAGACCAAGAATTCTTAATTTGGGGATCTATGAGACCCCTAAAGATCAAAGGATGGAATTCAAGGAGTCCAAAATTTTGGAAGAAAAAGAAATACATCATATATTCACTAACTTCTACATGAATTTTCTAATTTCCCTTAATGATGAATATAGGCAACATACCATAACAATATTAGCAGGACCTATGATGGCACCACCAACAGAATTACAGATATTTTCAAATCATATTACAGTTTTATAGATATTTCAAAATATGGTTTATAGGCCAGGTGTGGTGGCTCAAACCTGTGATCTCAGCACTCTGGGAGGCCGAGGTGGGTGGATCACCTGAGCTCACTGGTTTGAGTTCCAGACCAGCCTGAACTAGAGTGAGACCCCGCCTCTAAAAATAGCCAGGCGTTTGTGGGCACATGTAATCCCAGCTACTTGGGAGGTTGAGACAAAAGAATCGCTTAAGCCCAGGACTTGGAGGTTGCTATGAACTATGATGCCACGGCATTGTACAGGAGTGGGCGACAAAGTGAGACTCTGTCTCAAAAAAACAAAAAACAAATAACATCAAAATATGGTTTATGTTCTTCATTATTTCAAAATTACAATAGCTATTACACCTATTGCTAGATCTTGATATTTCATGCATTAATTAGAAAGTGATATCTAAAACTACATCAAAATTTGGTTTTCAAAAATTGATGCCAGGCACAGTAGCACATATCTGTAGTGTCAGCTATTTGGGAGTTTGAGATAGGAGGATTGCTTGAGCCCAGGACTTTGTGTCCAGACTGGGTAAGGAGGTTAGACGCAATCTCTGAAAAAAAGTAATTTGTGACCAGGCTCAGTGGCTCACACCTGTAATCCTAGCACTCTGGGAGGGCGAGGTGGGTGGATTGCTTGAGCTCACGGGTTTGAGACCAGCCTGAGCAAAAAGTGAGTCCCTGTCTCTACTACAAATAGAAAAACTGAGGCAAGAGGATTGCTTGAGCCCAAAAGTTGGAGGTTGCTGTGAGCTATGACGCCACAGCACTGCACCCAGGGCGACAGCTTGAGACTATATCAAAAAAAAAAAAAATGTGTTTGATGACTATATTTTATTAGAGTTGATTTTCTTTGCAAGCCTATGGTATTTTATTTTGTGCACTTCAGAACATTATTCTGAAAAGAGGTCACAGGCTTTACCAGGTGACAAGGGGGACCATGGCACACACACACAAATTTTTTTTTTTTTTTTGAGACAGAGCCTCAAGCTGTTGTCCTGGGTAGAATGCTGTGGTATCACAGCTCATGCAACCTCCAACTCCTGGGCTTAAGTGATTCTCTTGCCTCAGCTCTCCCAAGTAACTGGGACTACAGCCGCCCACCACAACTTTCGGCTATTTTTTGGTTGTAGTTGTCATTGTTGTTTGTCATGCCCAGGCTGGATTCAAACCTGCCAACTCTGGTGTATGTGGCTGGCATCTTAGCCGTTTGAGCTACAGGCACCAAGCCCACACACACAAAGTGTTAACAACGCCTTAGCTAAGTATTTTGGTAGGCATCCACATTTAAAAAATGAATCCTGGCTCGGCACCTATGGCTCAACGGGCTAAGGTGCCAACCACGTACACCTGAGCTGGCGGGTTCGAATCCAGCCCGAGCCAACCAAACAACAATGACAGCTGCAACCAAAAAATGGCTGGGTGTTGTGGCGGGCGCCTGTAGTCTCAGCTACTTGGGAGGCGGAGGCAAGGGACTCGCTTGAGCCCAGGAATTGGAGGTTGCTATGAGCTGTGATGCCACAGCACTCTATCCAGGATGACAGCTTGAGGCTCTGTCTCAAAAAAATAAAAAAATAAAAATAAAATAAAAAATGAATCGTGGGGCAGAGCCTGTGGCTCAAAGGAGTAGGGCGCTGGCCCCATATACCAGAGGTGGTGGATTCAAACCCAGCCCCAGCCAAAAAAAGCAAAAAAAAAAAAAAGAATCCTTAGGTTTTTTTTTGTTGTTGTTTGTTTGTTTTTTTTGTAGAGACAGAGTCTCACTTTATCACCCTCAGTAGAGTGCCTTGGCGTCACACAGCTTACAGCAACCTTCAACTCCTGGGCTTAGGCAATTCTCCTGCCTCAGCCTCCAGAATAGCTGGGACTACAGGTGCCCGCCACAACGCCAGGCTATTTTTTTGTTGCAGTTTGGCCAGGGCTGGGTTTGAACCTGCCACCCTTGGTATATGGGGCTGGCACTATAGCTACTGAGTCACAGGTGCTGCCTGAATCCTGATTTTTTTTTTTTTTAAACACAATTTATTTATTTATTTATTTATTTATTTTGTGAGACAGAGCCTCAAGCTGTCACCCTGGATAGAGTGCCGTGGCATTATAGCTCACAGCAACCTCCAATTCCTGGGCTCAAGCGAGTCTCTTGCTTCTGCCTCCCAAGTAGCTGGGACCACAGGCGCCCGCCACAACGCCCGGCCATTTTTTGGTTGCAACCGTCATTGTTGTTTGGCGGGCCCAGGCTGGATTCGAACCCGCCAGCTCAGGTGTACGTGGCTGGCGCCTTAGCCCACTGAGCCACGGGCGCCGAGCCTGAATCCTGATTTTTTAAAGACCATTTCGGGTGTCACCTGTGGCTCAGCAAGTAGGGCACCAGCCCCATATACCAAAGGTGGCAAGTTCAAACCCGGCCCCGCCAAACTGCAAAACAAAAAAATAGCCGGGCATTGTGGCGGGCACCTGTAGTCCCAGGTACTTGGGAGGCTGAGGCAAGAGAATCGCCTAAGGCCAGGAGTTGGAGTTTGCTGTGAGCTGTGTGCCGCCATGGCACTCTACCGAGAGTGAAAAAGTGAGACTCTGTCTCTACCGAAAAAAAAAAAAAGTAAAGTCCATTTCCCAGTGATCCCACAAAGTTGAATTCTGATCTGGTTATTTCTCTGAGTCAAGTGAAATTCACCTCTGAAACATTACTGGACAGTGAGCAATCCACAGTTGTACCATGGAATACTTCCAAGCCTACTAGCAGGAAAATCTTCCCTCCAAACAGGCATTTACATTGTTTAACTTAACTTAAAAACAACCTTGAGTCCTCTGCATGTTTTTCTTCATACTCATGTATAATCACCATAATTACGCAATGTCGTCAGAGGCAAGGTTAAAGGACCTAGAGTCTTTGGCCAGAAAAGAGGCTGGTATTAGAGGGTTGAAGACACAGGACAGCTGTCTTACTTTCACAAGAGGCAGCCCTTACATTTCTGTGTAGCTCTGGAAGATCAACAAGAACCCACAGTTTGAAATCAGGATACCTGGCGAGTGTCCATATGGTTTCTGTTCTGTCCTCACAGTGCCCTCTCCCTCTCCAGGGCCCTGTCTCCTCTTCTTGACTCCCCTCACTCCTATCAAGATGTGCTCTAAAAGTAAAAAAAAAAAAAATAAAAGAGGGAGGCGCCTGTGGCTCAAAGGAGTAGGGCGCCAGCCCCATATGCCAGAGGTGGCAGGTTCAAACCCAGCCCTGGCCCCCCCCCAAAAAAAATAAAGTAAAATAAAATAAAACAAAATAAAATAAAAGAGATGTACTCTGAAGTTCTGTAATCCTAGCACTCTGGGAGGCAAGTCAGGCGGATTGCCTGAGCTATGAGTTTGACACCAGCCTGACCTACAGTGAGACCCTGTCTCTAAAAATAGCCGGGCTTCGTGATGGGTGCCTATAGTCCCAGCTGCTTGGGAGGCTGAAGCAAGAGGATCGCTTGAGCCCAAGAGTCTGAGGTTGCTGTGAGCTATGATGCCATGGCACTCTACCAAGGGTGACAAAGTGAGACTCTGTCTCAAAAAAAAGAAAAAAGGATGTGCTCTGGGAGGAATAGCATGAGAGAGGGGCTAGTGGTGCAGACAGAGTGGCCAACCCACAGTGGGGTCTGGTGGAAGTGCTGGCTGGGCACTGCCCACCTGTGCATCCGAGGCTCAATCTCCTCTGTGGCAAGGTGGGGATAAGCCTATCTATTCTCATTGGCATGGACTAAATTACATGGGAAATGAGAAAATATTTATGGTACAAGGTCTCCCACTAAGGTACAGGTGACTGATACAGCTTCAAGGATGGCTTTCCCAGTGCGGTTGTATTTAGCTGGAAAGTCTAGGTTGAAGGACAGACCTTCTTTTCCAATGGTGAACTCTCCCTTCACAGGGATGGGAGGAAGAGCACAGATTCAGAATCAGATAGCACTGAGATCCTTCCTGGCTTCTCCATGTCTGACATCTGGCCTTGAAAAAGACAGTTCACTTCTCTGAGACTCAGTTTATCATGTGTCAAGTGGGGATAATAACAGGTCTTCTGCTGGGCACGGTGGCTCACGCCTGTAATCCCAACAATGTGGGAGGCTGAGGAGGGAGAATTGCTTGAGCTCACGAGTTCGAGACTTGCCTGAGGGAGAGTGAGACCCCAACTCCTAAAAAAATGAAAAACCCCAGCCGGGCGCTGCTGAGTTCCTATAATCCCAGAGGCTGAGTCGGCAGGATGCCCACAGCCCAAGTCTGAGGTTGCAGTCAGCTATGATGTCATTGCACTCTGCTCAAGGCATAGGGTCAGACTCAGTCTGTCATTGCACTCTGCTCAGGGCATAGGGTCAGACTCAGTCTCAACAACAACAAAATAATAAATAAATAAAATAACAGGTCTTCCTCCTCAATGTTGTGAAGATTAAATAAAATCCTGTGAGAAGGCTCGGTACCCTGTGGCTCAATGGGCTAAGGTGCCAGCCACGTACACCTGAGCTGGCGGGTTCGAATCCAGCCTGGGCCCGCCAAACAATAATCATGGCTGCAACCAAAAAATGGCCAGGCGTTGTGGCGGGCGCCTGTAGTCCCAGCTACTTGGGAGGCGGAGGCAGGAGAATCACCTGAGCCCAGAGGTTAGAGGTTGCTGTGAGCTGTGATGACACAGCGCTCTACCCAGGGCAACAGCTTGAGACTCTGTCTCAAAAAAAAAAAATTGTTGATCTAAAAACCAGCAATGAATAATTGG
>CAUYON010087086.1:0-11101 GCA_963573935.1 Arctocebus calabarensis
GCCGGGCATTTTGGCGAGCACCTGTAGTCTCAGCTACTTGGGAGGCAGAGGCAGGAGACTCGCTTGAGTCCAGGAATTGGAGGTTGCTGTGAGCTGTGATGCCATAGCACTCTATCCAGGGCGACAGCTTGAGGCTCTGTCTCAAAAAAAAAATAAAAAATAAGTAAATAAATAAAAAGTAAATAAATATTCTTGTCTACATTACTTGCCCGCTCGTGGACCATAGAAAGGTGAGAGATCAGGCAGCGCCTATGGGTCAGTGAGTAGAGCACGGCCCCATGTACCAAGGGTGGCGGGTTTGAAGCCGGTCTGCCCAAACTGCAATGAAAAAAATAGCCAAGGGCCCTATAGTCCCAGCTACTCAGGAGGCTGAAGCAAGAGAATCTCCTAAGCCCAGGAGCTGGAGGTTGGTGTGAGCTGTGATGCCATGGCACTCTACTGAGGGCAACAAAGTGAAACTCTGTCTCTAAAAAAAAAAAAAGAAGAAGAAGAAAGAGAAGTGAGAGATCATTGGTTTAGTCTCTGAGCCTCCTTCTTACCATCAGTGAAATGGAAATAGTTAGGTGGAATTTCCATGATTCTATGTAGAGATGCTGTGCCGGGCGGCACCTGTGGATCATCGAGTAGGGCGCCGGCCCCATATACCGAAGTAGCGGGTTCAAACCCGGCCTCGGCTGAACTGCAAAACAGAAAAATAGCCGGGCATTGTGGTGGGCGCCTGTATTCCCAGCCACTCGGGAGGCTGAGGCAAGAGAATCGCCTAAGCCCAGGAGTTGGAGGTTGCTGTGAGCTGTGTGATGTCACGGCACTCTACAGAGGGTGATAAAGTGAGACTCTGTCTCTACAAAAAAAAAAAAGAGAGAGATGCTGTGTCAAAAAAGAGAGGACGTGGGAATTAACCCTTGTGAAAGATAAGATACACAGAACTGCATAAATAAACGTTGGTGCTTACTGAATTTGGGAACGCTGATAGAGATTACACAAATTTTTTATTTTAAAAAAATGCAAAACATTTAAATATTGCAGACACACAGAAAATCCCTACACATAGCAAGTAGTGTCCACTACAAAAATTATTATATTTTCATATTTTGCCATATATACTATATATTTTATATATTTTATCTTTTTTTTATTTGTTTTTCAAGATAGTCTCACTCTTTCACTCAGGCTAGAATGCCATGGCCTCAGCTTAGCTCACAGTAACCTTAAACTCCTGGGTTCAGGCGATCCTTCTGCATCAGCCTCCTGAGTTAGTTGAGTATATTTTACCTTTTGATCTTGTTTAGTATCTTTAACTCCATGAGAGGAGGGATTTTTTTTTTTTCCTTAAAAGTCTTACTCTGTCCTCCCAGCTAGAGGACAGTGGCATTGTCTTAGCTCACTGCCCAGCTCTGGGGCTCAAGTGATCTTTCTGCCTCAACCTCTCCACTAGCTGGGATTAGAGGCATGTGCCACCAAGCCCAGGTAATTTTTCTATCTTTTGTAGAGATAGTTTCACTGTTGCTCATGCTGGCCTGGAACTCCTGACCTCAAGTGATTCCTCCTGCCTCAGCCTCCTAGAGTGGCTAGGATTACAGGCATGAACCACCATGCCTGGCTGAGAACAGGTATTTTTAACTCTTTTACCACTGTATCTCCAGAGCCTGGAATAGTGCCTGGCACATAGAAGAAATTCAGTAAATGTTTTTCGAATGAACGAAAGAATGACTCTTTGTACAAGTCTCCTCGTGTTAGTTTTTCAAGAGTAGATTCCTACAAGTGCGATTGTTTCCCCTCTAATGAGTATTGCCAAACTGCCCCCACCAATTTTCACTGTCACGACAGATATAGGAGGGTTTGTTTCCACATTTCAGTATTGTCACACTGTGTATTTCTGCCGATCTGATGGATGTGAATGGCATTTCCTTGTTTTATTTTGCATCTTATCGTGATTAATGAAGTTGAGTATTTTTTTCTTCAGCTTTTCCTGTGATATACTTACTTATGCCTTTTGCCCATTTTTCTACTGGGTTATTTATTTGAGATAGAAAAAGAGAGAGAGAGATTTATAAATATAGATAGATAGATATACTTTTTAATGCCCCCTTTAGACACCCTTTTTATTAATGTCTTGCAAATATCTTCTTCTAGTTGAAAATCAAGATTTCCCTCTAGCTTTAGTACCCACTGATAATTTTTTATTTTTTTATTTTTTGTAGAGACAGAGTCTTACTTTTTCACCCTCGGTAGAGTGCTGTGGCATCACACAGCTCACAGCAACCTCCAACTCCTGGGCTTAGGCGATTCTCTCGCCTCAGCCTCCTGAGTAGCGGGGACTACAGGCGCCTGTCACAACACCTGGCTATTTTTCTGTTTTGCAGTTTGAGGTATTTTTACTCTATATGCCGAGGCCGGGTTTGAACCCTCCACCTTCCGTATATGGGGCCGGTGCCCTACTCAATGAGCTACAGGCGCCACCCCCACTGATGATTCTTAACTGATCTGATCTTTGCAATAATGGTTGAAAAATGATTCATTAAGAAGTTTTTTAGTGTGGTGCCTGTAGCTCAAAGGAGTAGGGCACCAGCCCCATATGCCAGAGGTGGCTGGTTCGAACCCAGCCTTAAAAAAAAAAAAAAAAAAGTTTTTTGAGTTTCATCTTTCACATATGGGTCTTTAACATGGGAATGATTTTATGTATGGTGTGAGATAGGGATTGAATTCTGTTCCCCTCTCCCATATGGCTAATCAGCTACATTTGTCAGAGTTCATTCTTTCCCCATTTATTCATACATCAAATTTCCTTTTTTTTTTCTGTACTTGTTCAGTGCTCTTTACTCTGTCCCATTGGTCTATTTGTTTATCCTTGTGCCAATACTACAGGGTCTTAATTGCTATACTTTTATACTAAATTTTATATCTAGTAGGACAAATCTCCATCATATTCTTATCTAAAATTGCCACCCATTCTTGTCATCCAGGCAATTATAGTTATTATCACAGACAATTTTCACAACAACTCTAAGAAAGATTACCAGTAAGGAATTTCTCAAAGTCACAAAACCTGTAAGGACTTTGGTCTGAGGTCAAAGCTCTTTCCATTACTTTCTGGGGTTCTGAAGGTCAAAGGGATAGTTTTTCTAGGCATGGAAAAAGTGTAGGTCAAAGAATCAAGTGTAGTGAGAGAGAAAAGAGAGGTGAGAGAAGAAAGGAAGGTGTCAGATTGGTTTGGGTTAGGTCTCTGGATACAGGCTTTGTCAGCCGAAGGATGGAGCTTGAACTTGGCTGGCAGACTGGAAACAAGAGATAGTAAGGAAGGGGACTGAGAGAATTTCTCTTCCAGGACTGATCAGCTCATAGGTGTCTATGGGCACATCTTGTCACTTTCCCCTTGGGCAGTGCAGTGTGGTATCAGTCGGAAAGGAGGACACGTGGCTGCTTCTGTGCTGGGGGTGGTGGTGGTGGGAGGGTTGAGAAACATGGAGGGAAAAGGATCTTCCCGGCTTTCTGGAAGGCCAGGCAGATCTGATTCCAGAAAGGAGCAGTAGGGGCTTCCATCCTCCACCAGCCCACCCCTCCCTGCCTAATTAAGGGACCCTAATCAGCTTGTGGAGATTAAGGGCTCTGGCCGGCTGTTCCCACACCCCCGCCCTGGCCTGGGCTGGCAGGGCAGAACTGTGGGCGGGCGTCAGAAGGGGGCTCAGCCCGGTGACCCCTCACCCGGGCCCCGGGCCGAGCCCCAGACTTCCCGGTGAGTAGCAAACGCCCCTCCTCACGGCCTCAGGTTTGTCTGAGGGTGTAGGTGTGTCCCCCCTGAGCCCCCTAAAGGCTCTGAAGATGCGGGAGGGGCAGACAAGGTGGGATGGGAAGCGGGGGGAGCACGAAGGGGGCTTGGAGGCCATGTCCTTGGCCCCCACCTAGTGATCCAAGCCACTAGGATCCCGGGTCAATCGAACTTTGAGAAACTGAGGCCTTTGGGGGAAACCCTAAGGGAGCCCCGAGGGTCTCAATCGCCACCCTGCCGGTTTGTGTTCACAGAGCCGGCAATGACCGCCTGTGCCCGCCGTGGGCTTCGGGACCCCGGGCTCTGCGCCCCCGCGCGGTGGGCTGGGTCCCTGCCCGGCCTCCCGTGGGCCCTGCGGGGGCCGTGGCGACAGCTCGAGCTGCTGCTCCTGCTGCTCCTCCTGCCGCCCTCCGCCGTCTCCTCAGTGTTCACCGTGGGGGTGCTGGGCCCCTGGGCTTGCGACCCCATCTTCGCCCGGGCCCGCCCGGACCTGGCCGCCCGCCTGGCCGCCGCCCGCCTGAACTCTGCCTTGGCAGGCGGGCCCCGCTTCGAGGTCGCGCTGCTGCCAGAGCCGTGCCGGACGCCCGGCTCGCTGGGGGCTGTGTCCTCCGCGCTGACCCACGTCTCGGGTCTTGTGGGTCCAGTAAACCCTGCAGCCTGCCGGCCAGCCGAGCTACTGGCCCAAGAGGCCGGCGTCGCGCTGGTGCCTTGGGGTTGCCCCGGGACTAAGGCGGAGGGCACCACAGCCCCGGCCGTGACGCCCGCGGCTGATGCCCTCTATGTCCTTCTTCGAGCATTCCGCTGGGCGCGCGTGGCTCTGGTCACCGCCCCCCAGGACCTGTGGGTGGAGGCGGGACGCGCATTATCCTCTGCACTCAGGGCTCGGGGCCTGCCCATCGCCGTGGTAACGTCCATGGAGCCCTCGGACCTGTCAGGGGCCCGGGAGGCCTTGAAGAGGGTCCAGGACGGGCCCAGGGTCAGAGGTAGGCTCCCCTGCAGACTGCGGGGAGGTCGGCGGGTCCTGCAGACAGCAGGGCAGCGTCACCCACCAGCCAAGCGTCTGTGTCCGCAGTGGTGATCATGGTGATGCACTCGGTGCTGCTGGGCGGTGAGGAACAGCGCTGCCTTCTGGAGGCCGCAGAGGAGCTGGGCATGGCCGATGGCTCTCTGGTCTTCCTGCCATTCGACACCCTACACTACGCCTTGTCCCCAGGCCCAGAGGCCTTGGCAGCGCTCTCCAACAGCTCCCAGCTTCGCAAGGCCCATGATGCTGTGCTCACCCTCACGCGCCACTGTCCCCCAGAGGGCAGCGTGCTGGACTACCTGCGCAGGGCCCAAGAGCACCGGGAGCTGCCCCCTGACCTCAATCTGCAACAGGTAGGTGAATAGGGAGGAGGAAAGAGCTGAGGAGCACAGGGGAAGAGGGACAGGACAAGCCAAAGTGGGGAGAGGAGGATGGAGTCAATGGGGAGAGGACTATTAGCAGCTTTAGCTGTTCTGGAATAGTGTAGAGCTCTCTGGTCTTGCTTGAGGCATCTTAGTGTGTTGGGATTGTCTCCAGAGAGTAGGCAATGAAACCTTTCAAGTCCAGCTCCAAGTAAAACTCTGATGAATTGTAAACTGCAACATCTTTTGCTGTCTGCTTCAAAGTAAACCAGCACCATAACACACAGGAACCATTCCCAGCACCATAACATACAGTCTGTAATAAACAGCTGGTGTCTCAGGAGAGCAGGAAGGAGGGAAGATGCCTATCCAACCTTCATGCCCAACTTAGAGGTATTTCCTCTGGGGCCTCATCTGGTGTTCTTAACTTTTTGAGGGCCTTGACAACTTGCAAACAGCAGAAAGTTCCCTTGGTGGATTCAGGGGCTCCTAATCAGACCCACAATTTAACATCCCCTGAGTGCCCAGAATCTCAGTTCAGACCATCTAGCTACACCTCAGTCACAAAACCGGGCTGAAACCACTAAGAAAGGAATTTAGATGCCACTGGGCTGTAAATGAACTACCTACCACAAAGGGCCAAATCGAAGGGGACTACATGAGAGAGAGCAGTGGGTAAGAGGGTTGACATATTCCCCTTGCCTCCTCCCAGAGGATTGGGAGCAACCAATGGAGAGAGAGAAGGAGACAGAAAGAGAGAGGGTGGGAATAGTCAATATGAGGGGAAGAGTGAGGAACAAGGGCCAGGCTTGGTGACTTATGCCTATAATCCTAGCACTCTGGGAGGCTGAGGTGGAAACATTACTTAGGGTCAGGAATTCAAGAGCAGTAGCACAGCTGTCCATCGAGCTGCCCAAGTGGGGCCCATGGGAGCCCTCTGGATTCTTCTCTTTGCCCCCATGTCCAGACACCTAGCTATGTCACTTGTACTTCCTAAATGTAAAATCTGCCCAGTTTCTCCATCCCCACTCTCACTGCCCTGGTTTAGGCTACAGCACCTCTAGCTAAAATTCCAAAGCAGTCTCCCAAATGATCCCTGGTTCAATTCTCAGCTGCACCAGGCCTTTCTCCACCCAGTCACATCAAGCTTCAGAAATCTGACACATCTGACCATGTCGCACTTCTGTCAGCCTCCCAGTGGCTTCTGTTGTCCTGGGTAGATGCAGGTCTGTCCACATGGCTGACCGGGTTTCATGTCTTCTTCTCTCTTCTATCTTCCGTGAACATCAGTCAGACCAAGCTATTTTAGGTTCCCTAGATCTATCTTCTTTTGCCTCTGAGATTCAGAGTATGCTATTTCCTTACCCTCCACTGGATAATTCTGACTGGTCCCCTGAAGGATGGTCACTTCCAGAAGCTCCTTCTCCTCTCCTATTCTGGGTTAGGGACTCTCATTCCTGTCTCCAAAGCTCCTGCAGTCCCCTCCCACTGACATTCATTGTGCTGCCTTAACTAGAAAGTTCTGGAGACAGGGACCATCTTGTACACTGATGTGTATCTAGTGCTTTCACAGTGCCTGGCCCTCTGAGAGATGGGAACTAGGAATAAAAGAGAGATCTGATAACAGCAAGGGATAATAACTGGGGAAAAGAAAAAAGGAAAAAGAGAAAAATAGAAGCCAACCCAAAGATGGCAAAGAAGGCTTTTTAGTGAATGGTAAATAATGAGAATAAAGGACGGCGCCTGTGGCTCAAGGAGTAGGGCGCCGGCCCCATATACTGTAGGTGGTGGGTTCAAACCCAGCCCTGACCAAAAATAAATAAATAAATAATAATGAGATTAAAACTATATGCAAGATGATAACAGAAGGGGAGAGAGAAGAGCTATAGGTGATGGAGTTGGAGTCAACAAATAGTGGGAGAAGAGTCTGAGTCCTGAGAAGAGAGACAGTGAATGGGGAGAACAAGTGAGACAGCCGGGTGGAGAGAGGAAGAGATAGACAGAGGGGCCAGTGTACTGGAGCCCACTAACGAGGAGGTGGGACTCAGGGCTTGAAGTGAAAAGGTAGGCAGAGCCAGTGAGCTCCTGTCTGCTTGAGTTGTGAGACCCCCAGCCCTGAGTCCCTACTCTCCTTTTCCAGGTCTCCCCACTTTTTGGCACCATCTATGATGCAGTCTTCTTGTTGGCAAGGGGTGTGGTGGGAGCACGGGCAGCTGTAGGTGGCAGCTGGGTGTCTGGAGCAGCCGTGGCCCAGCAAGTCCGGGATGCCCAGGTCCCTGGCTTCTGCGGGGCGCTAGGTGGAGCTGAGGAGCCCTCGTTTGTGCTGCTGGACACAGACGCAGTGGGGGACCAGCTGTTTGCCACGTACATGTTGGACCCCACCCGGGGCTCTCTCCACTCCGCTGGGACCCCAGTGCACTTTCCTCGTGGTGGACCAGCACCCGGACCTGACCCCTCATGCTGGTTCGATCCAGATGTCATCTGCAATGGAGGTGAGGGCAAGCACTTCAGACTCCATGGGGACAGTCACCATGGACTGTCCACAAAGCGAGGAAAGAGAGGGAACTCCCATCCTGTAATTCTTTCCCTTCTAGATCTTTTCCCAGCCTCCATCTCATACAGGTCTCTTCACTTGCTCAGCCCCAAAGCCCTCTTGGAAACTTTCTAGCATTCCCAGACTCTTCCCTTTGAGGACTTTTTCCCTAGAGCCTGCCCAGACTCCCAGCCTCCTGTCCTGGAGCCAACAATATTTGGCCTGACTGCGTGCCTCTCTAGAAAAGGGGCCTCTCCTGGCCATGGTCCTGAGTGTCCCTCCTCTCCCTGTCCCTTCAGGAGTGGAGCCGGGCCTCATCTTTCTTGGCTTCCTCCTTGTGGTTGGGATGGGGCTGACTGGGGCCTTCTTGGCCCATTATGTGAGGTGAGTAGGCACAAAAGGTAAGTAGGCAGATGACCTTAGCTCTCTAGTTGCCAGAAATGAAACTGTTCAGCAAAGATGGAAGACTGAGGTCACTTGAGAGTAAAAGAGGAGAGGACTGTCTTAGGTGGGAGTGGGCAAACCCAGCCAGCTTGCAGAGTCCTGGGGATGTCCGGTTTGGGGATGACCCCTCCCCTGAGTTAACGTTATCCCTCCATCCCATCCCCTGCTGACCTCTTCTGATGGACTATGTCCCCTTTGTGGAGATGACCTCCTTCCCCTACCAGGCACCAGCTACTTCACATTCAAATGGTCTCAGGCCCCAACAAGATCATCCTGACGCCAGATGACATCACCTTCCTCCACCCACAGGGAGGCAGCTCTCGAAAGGTAGGGGAGGCAGGAAGCTGGGGCCCAGCTGTCCTCTCCCTTTATGTTTGGTCCCTTTCTTGGGACAGCCCTCCCCCCAGGCCCCACCTGGAAGATCTGGTTTCTGAGCCCTGTCCCAGGTCTGAGCTCTAGGGGTCAGTGGCTTCATTTGTGCAGTGAGGATGACAGCCTCTGTCCTGACTACTTTCCTGGGGTGATGTGAAGACGCAGTATAAATAATGAATGTTTGTTTTGTAAACTGTAAAGTAAAGTGAACTTGGGAGTAATGTTAAGATTCCTTCCCCTCCTCTCTTTAATCTTCAAAGCTCAGCCTGACCCCAGAGTATATTCTGACCCCTCACATTGACCTCTGCCCCCAGGTGGTGCAAGGGAGCCGATCGAGTCTGGCTGCCCGGAGTGTGTCAGACATTCGCAGTGTCCCCAGCCAGCCCTCGGACAGCTCCAACATTGGCCTCTATGAGGTGGGCCTGACCCTCAGCTCTACTCCAGGAGGGGTAAAGGGGAAGGATGCTCAGCACCTAGGCAGAGAGGAGCTGAACTCTCAAGAGAGGTGTTCTGTCATGTTAAACCCTGCAGGCTCTAGGAAAAGGGGACAGGATCTAGGGAAAGGCCATTCTTCAAAGGGAAGCATCTGGAAATCCTCCCCAGCCCCAGGGTTTTCCCTTAGCCATTATCCAGGTGAGGAGTTCTCAAAGGCCAATCACAGCGATCCAGAGGTTGGAGGCTGGAGCAGCCAGGGAGCACGCTGGGACCACTGGCCCTGCCCCCTCAGCATTTCTACCCAACTCGGATCACACTAGGAGCAGCAAGTCCTGGAGGGGAACAAGAAAGTTACAAAAGTACCGTAGGACATTAACTATAGGGCCAGCGAGTCTGATTGTGGTGGACTGGATGGGAGAGAATGAGAACAGATTCAGAGGGAGCTGAGAGAGAGCTCAGCCAAGTGGAATTTAGAGCTCTGTGCTTCAGGTCACAGGAGAGAATGCAGAGGCTCCTATTACCCTGCCCACCATCATCACAGCTATTGCTCAGGCGGGGAGCTATTGTCATTTTGGGCAAGAGGGTCTTCATTGTATAGGACTGCCTTGACCCTGAAAGTGTTTAATGGCTCTAGTCTGTTCCTATCCACTAAATGCAGCCTCCAATTTTTGTGACAATTGAAAATGTTCCCATATTTATTTCTAATCCCCTACAATTATCTTCTGGTCCAAATTCCTTGCCAACAGACAGAGTCACCTACAAAATTAGTAAGGTCCAGGACAAAATAAAAAATGAGAGATAGGTAGGCACCTGTGGCTCAGTGGGTAGGTTGCTGGCCCGATATACCGAGGGTGGTGGGTTCAAACCCGGTGGAACTACAAGAAAAAAAGAGCTGGGCATTGTGGCAGGCACCCTTAGTCCCAGCTACTCAGGAGGCTGAGGCAAGAGAATCGCCTAAGCCCAGGAGTTGGAGGTTGCTGTGAGCTGTGACACCATGGCACTCTACCAAGGGCAATAAAGTGAGACTTTGTCTCTACAAAAAGCAAAAGGGAGATGATGACAGTAGATCATTGAACCAAGCTCAAGCCCTTCTGAACATGAGGCTCTGTGTGACTGCACAAGTCACATGCCCATGAACCAGCCCTACTGACCTCTGGGAACAAAAAGACCCAGCACCTGGAGGGGAGCTGCCTGTAGGTCATAGTTTGCAGTAAAACCTGATTCACCTGAATTCTTGTCTCTCAGCACAATGCTCTCTCATGGCAAGGATGGTGATGAGGGTTGTGATGTCAATGACTTGTGTGGTTGTGACATTTCACTTAGGAATACTGGTGGGCACCTCTGGGATGGTGAGGACTGCCATACAGGCCTTCTGCCTCTCTCTCACCCACCTCGCTCTCTCCCAGTTGGCTGTGAAGTGAATGGGCAGATATCAAACCCTTTGCTCGGATGCTCTTTTCACATGGTAGATGTGTTCTGGGCCAGTGGGCCAGTGGAAATGTGGGGGTTCTAAGGCTCCTTGAATTATGGAGTTTTAAGAGACTGAGTTCCCTAACCCTTCTTCTCTGCTGCAGGGGGACAAGGTTTGGCTGAAGAAATTTCCAGGGGATCAGCACATAGCTATCCGCGCAGCAACCAAGATGGCCTTCTCCAAGGTAAGAGTTGGGGCTGTGGTGGGGTGTGGGGTGGCCATTGGTTCCTCCTTTCTTGCCTCCTCTTTGAAGCTGGGTATAGCAGTAGGTCTCAGTTAAGTGTCCCCTCCACTCTACAGCAGGTTTCCAATTAGTTTCTCTCCTATCTCTAGTTCTTCCTTTTGATGTTCTTTTTTTTGTTTGTTTGTTTTTGAGACAGAGCCTCAAGCTGTCACCCTGGATCGGGTGCCGTGGCATCCTAGCTCACAGCAACCTCCAATTTCTGGGCTCAAGCGAGTCTCTTGCCTCCGCCTCCCAAGTAGCTGGGACTACAGGCACCTGTCACAATGCCCAGCCATTTTTTGGTTGCAGCCGCCATTGTTGTTTGGCAGGCCCGGGCTGGATTCGAACCCAGCAGCTCAGGTGTACGTGGGTGGCACCTTAGCTGGCTGAGCCACAGGTGCCAAGCCAAGGTGTACATATTTTAAGAGAGGAAAAAACGACTTCTGCAATTACAAGAGGTGCTCAAAGTGA